>JAPDVR010000005.1:998511-1133511 GCA_026230005.1 Gila orcuttii | reverse complement strand
ATAGGATTAATAGGATAAAGTGGGGCAGATACCTGACATTTATTGAGGGAATATGATGATGACCTTCAGGTGACGCAATATAAGACTTTCTTTGGCGTATTGGTGAATAACTCTTTCACATTGTTACTTTTTATTATATAAATATTCTTTTTTGTGCACTTTTTTATTGTTTGTTTCTTGCAGATGTATTCTAGCAATATTCAGGCAATTGCAACTGACAAGTGTTGGATGGGTGGGTATTTTTGATATAACACCTGTGTTTGGAAAATGAATGTACAGTTTTGTTAATCTGAAAGAGAAAATACTTCGGTCTCTCTACCAAGTTTTAAGCATTTGCTTAAAAAAACACCTTTTATCAATAGCTTTCAACCAGGTATAATGTCTGTATTCTGTTGTGTTCTTTTTTTATTGTTGTAATTGTATTGTATTTTATCAGAGTTTAGTTGTATTGTACAGCACTATGTGTCAACCTTAAGTTGCGTTGAAAGTGCTTTATAAAAAAAAACTGAATCATTCAGATTTTTTTTTTTTTTTTTTTTTTTTTTTGCTGGAAAGCCTTAATTAAATGTTTTATGTTTTATGGATAAAACCTTTCACAGATCTAATTTAAGAGAGATACAAATGAAATACTATGATTCATCACTATCAAATATATTTGCGCTGATTCTGAATAAAGTAAACAGACAATAATTTACACCAATCAATTTTGAGAGAAAAAAAAACAGAATGAAAAGTAAAAATCGAAGAATTATTATGTAAACACATTGTATCCGACCAATCAGACACAACGACCGCCCATTTTTACACTCTAGACTTCATGTTGTTTTCCATTCTAGCAGCTTCATTCTATTAACATGAGCTGAAGCGTATCTATAACAGCCGCATGACCCTCGAGAACAGAAATACTCTTCAAGGTTATTTACTGTCATTTCATTCCTTCTATGTATAGAAGCCCATGTATGACACATAAGACAAAAAAATCATGCTTTGGTAAATCATAATGACATAAAACGTCATAACTATGACATACTAAGCCCTAATTATGAAATAACAAGCCAACATTTTGACTTTTTATGTCATCATTATGACATAGAAGTAAACTACGATATACTAAGTTATTATAAAGTTGAAATTATGACAAAAATGAATTGTCGCAGTACCAGATCTGGCCGGCAGGTGTCAGTGATGTAAGCGATGACGTCAATGTGCGGAAGTAAACAGACCGCAGCGCTTCATGTTCATGAAATGTATTTCATGTATTAAATAATATTTGACTATTAATAATATAAAGTTAACAGTCCGAGGTGGAATCGTACGCTTCAATGGCTCAGATCAGGGCAGCAGAAGAAAGCGCTGTGCTGTAAATATCATTGATTATTGATGTGGGTTCAGGATGGCAGCGGGTTTCGCTCCGCCGAAGCTCAAAGACTTTATTCTCACAGAGAAACTGGGAAGCGGCACATACGCCACAGTTTATAAAGCTTTCAGAAAGGTGATTATTCCTGATTGTGATTGTGTGTTATAGATGATCTGCGTGTTTTGATGGACAGTGTGTTTGATTGCAGACTGACAGCAGGGAAGCAGTGGCTGTGAAGGTGGTCAGTAAGAAAAGTCTCAATAAAACCTCAATGGAAAATCTTCTGACTGAGATTGAGATCCTGAAGACGGTCCGTCATCCTCATATAGTGCAGCTCAAAGACTTCCAGGTACAGATTCCCAGCATTCAGGTCTGTGTGTCTTATTATACTGATCCATAACTCTCATCGCTGTCTCTATCTGTCAGTGGGACAGTGATAATATCTATCTGATCCTGGAATGGTGTTCGGGAGGAGATTTGTCCAGTTTTATCCGCAGTCGACGGATTCTTCCGGAAAGAGTCGCGCGCCGTTGCCTACAGCAGATTGGTATGAAACAAATGACTGATACAGACTGATTCAGATGAGAAAACAAGAGGCAGTGATGTTGTGTGTGTGTGTGTGTGTGTGTGTGTGTGTTTCAGCATGTGCTCTTCAGTTTCTCCATGAGAAGAACATCTCTCATCTGGACCTCAAACCTCAGAACATTCTGCTGAGTGGAAACGTATTAAAGCTCGCAGGTGAAACTTGCATGTGATTTTTTTTTTCAGCATCTCACCAGCATCTCACCATAGCATGAATCCAGCTTAACAGTGGAAATTTAACCCATAGCATCTGCGGTAACGTATAGATAGTGAAAAGAAGCGGGCCCAGGACTGAGCCTTGAGGTACACCGGAGGTGCTTCTGGAGTACAACAAATGCTTGAGACTCCTTGTGCATGCAAAAATCTCACTGGTTTATTAAAATTAATTGTAAAATGATTGTTTGGGAATATAAACTGATATAGAGGGTTTGCATTGACACACTCCATCAGCCGGACTGAGAGTCAGAAGAGCTGCTGTGTGACTGCATTTAATAGAGGAAACTGCGGAAAAAAAGAGTAAAACAAACGATTATCAGTTTAAACTAAAGCTTGGACTCGATATAGTGTTCCTTACAACTTACCAAAGATCCAGTGATCATGGATATTTATATGCAGCCGGAATCGTGTTTCCTCACATTTATATGAGCCTGATTTAGACGCCGGGGAAATACATAAAGGAAATTTGCCTGTGAACGCTTTATATAAATACAATATAGGTCTAAATTCAGGTGATCACTCATATCAATGTTATATATATCATCATATCACCCAGCCTTAAAACTTTTATTTTTTTGTCAGTGTATATTTAAAAACATCCAATTATGCAGAATATATGATGGTAAATATTTAATTGATAAGTTGTCAATACAATATATAGCGTATGATTTTACCCCGTAATTCAGCGTAGTGACACACAATGAAAACTGCAAATCCAGCTTTCTCTGCCTGGAGTCGTTATTTCTGTGAATCGCAGCGATCATTTGCTTCTCTGTTCTGCAGCTTTCAGCAGTCTGTAAAAATATACCTCAGATTTATTGTCAAATCTAGTAAATCTCAAAGCTCTTTCCCGTTTTAGATGCGTTTTGTGTGTTTTTAACGGCTGAAAACAAATGCTGCCGCTCAGTGTGTGTAACAGGCGACGGTGACGTCACACACACACACTATTCCCTACTGACACACCACAGCAAAATATACAAACAACTGGCTTAAAAAAAAACAAGAGGCATTTTGCTGCTTTCTGCACTGTACGGTACATGATGTAGTTTTCCCCAGACACAATAGCATGAATGAGTCTGTGTGTGTGTGTGTGTGTGTAGGTTTTGTGCAGTATGAGTCCATGGCCATTTTCAAGAAGCGACTGAAGATGCATCTTTTTCTGCAACACTTGATCCATTAATACTAACACTTTCTTTTCTCTTCTATATCTAATATAATCTTTTTTTTTTAAATGTGTAGATTTTGGTTTTGCGCAGTACATGAGCCCGTGGGACGAGCAGCACGCGCTCAGAGGCTCTCCGCTCTATATGGCTCCAGAGATGGTGTGTCGACGGCATTATGACGCTCGAGTGGATCTGTGGTCCGTCGGGGTCATTCTCTACGGTGAGTTCACTCAATTAAAGCTCATATAATGAAAATTAGTGTTATTTGCTCCCCAACATTCTTCAAAATATCTTTCCACAAAAACTGATAATAATCATAAATGTTTCTTGAGCATCAAATCATCATATTATAGTGATTTCTGAAGGATCATGTGACACTGAAGACTGGAGTAATGATGCTGAAAATTCAGCTTTGATCACAGGAATAAATTAGTTTACTATATATTAGGGATCACGATATATCGGCCGATATCTGTTCATTTTTAATGTTATCGTTATCGGCCCGATAAGAAAATGTAGCTGATATATTAAAGCTGATAAATGATGCATTATTTCCTTCAGCTGAGACACTTCAGATGCGACTGTTCAACATGATGGATTTTAATTGCTTAAAATATGATTGAAATCACTTCAAAAAAGGAAAATACAGTTCAGTCTGTCATATCGGCTACATAAAATTATAATGAGAACAATATAACTCTGTGTGGGACATGGCTTTTAATAGTGAGACTTTTGTTTTTGTAATCAGGCTCTCAAAAATTATATAAAAATTTGGATTTAGATTTATCGGCTAATATATCGATTATCAGCTTTCAAATATAAAGAATTATCGGTATCGGGCAAAATTTTCATATTGGTGCATCTCTACTATATATTCTCATAGAAAACAGCCGTTTTACATTATAATAAAATGTTACTGTTTGTACTGTATTTTTAGTCAAATAAACGCAGACTTGGTGACGGTTTCAAAAGCATTTCAAAATTTGAATTATTCCAAAGTTTTTGAACACAGTGTGTGTGTGTGTGTCTTTCTGAGGGCAGAAGCTTTATTTGGACGAGCTCCGTTTGCCTCTCGCTCATTCGCTGAACTGGAAGAGAAGATCCGCAGTGAGAAACCCGTCGAGGTGAGACTCGTTTACAGATCTAGTGACGAAGGGAAGTTTCTGGAACAAGAACACATGTGGGCGGGGCTTGATTGTGTCTGTGGGGAATTGATTGGATGGTTGTGGTTTACTATTGGCTGATCTCATGTAAGTGACAGGTTATAGCCACGCCCTCGTCATCAGAGAAGAGATTCTGCAAGACGAACTTATTCTCATTCAACATTATTAACACTACAATGATGATAATTTAGAATAAACACCACAATATTCCATAAACAAATTAGAGCTGTTAATGTTCAAGGTGCTCTGTCTCTCTGTCAGCACTAGATGGCGCAGTTGTTCCAGACATTGATGTAATGTGCTCTGTGTGTGTGTGTGTGTGTGTGATTGAGGACAGAACTTTGTATAATGACATGGGTATTACACTGGTATTACAACGTGAACGAGATTTATGAGGACATTTCCTGAGTCCTCGTATGTCAAATGGCTTTAAAAACATACTAAGCAGTGTTTTATTAAAAATATAAAAATGCATAAAGTTTTCTGTGATGGGCAGGTTTAGGTGTCGGGTTAGTGTGTGTGTGTGTGCGTGTGTGATGGGTAGGTTTAGTGTGTGTGTGTGTGTGTGTGTAATGGGTAGGTTTAGTGTGTGTGTGTATGATGGGTAGGTTTAGTGTGTGTGTGTGATGGGTAGGTTTAGTGTGTGTGTGTGATTTAGGTTTAGGGGTCGGGTTAGTGTGTGATGGCTAGGTTTAGTGTGTGTGTGTGTGTTTGATGGGCAGGTTTAGGGGTCGGGTTAGTGTGTGTGTGTGTGTGTGTGTGATGGGCAGGTTTAGGGGTCGGGTTATTGTGTGTGTGTGTGTGATGGGCAGGTTTAGTGTGTGTGTGATGGGCAGGTTTAGGGGTCGGGTTATTGTGTGTGTGTGTGATGGGCAGGTTTAGGGGTCGGGTTATTGTGTGTGTGTGTGATGGGAAGGTTTAGTGTGTGTGTGATGGGCAGGTTTAGGGGTCGGGTTATTGTGTGTGTGTGTGTGTGTGTGTGATGGGCAGGTTTAGTGTGTGTGTGATGGGCAGGTTTAGGGGTCGGGTTATTGTGTGTGTGTGTGTGTGTGTGTGATGGGCAGGTTTAGTGTGTGTGTGATGGGCAGGTTTAGGGGTCGGGTTATTGTGTGTGTGTGTGTGTGTGTGTGATGGGCAGGTTTAGTGTGTGTGTGATGGGCAGGTTTAGTGTGTGTGTGATGGGCAGGTTTAGGGGTCGGGTTATTGTGTGTGTGTGTGTGTGTGTGATGGGCAGGTTTAGTGTAGGGGAATAGAATATACAGTTTGTACAGTAGAAAAACAATTACGCCTATGGAATGTCCTCACAAGTGTGTGTGTGTGTGTGTGTAGCTGCCGTCCGGAGCCAGAGTTTCCCGAGACTGTCGAGATCTTCTCTTCCGGTTGCTGGAGAGAGACCCGGACACACGGATCTCCTTCCACGAGTTCTTCCTTCATGCGTTCGTGGATCTGGAGCACATGCCCAGCGCCGAGAGCCTGGCGAAGGCCGTGAGTGTGTTATCATCAACACAAGTCACACTAACATTCACATGTTTATTTTAGAGCTGAAGTGGCGATAGCGCTGCTGCTCCCGCTAGTGT
This sequence comes from Gila orcuttii, assembly GCA_026230005.1. NCBI lineage: Eukaryota > Metazoa > Chordata > Actinopteri > Cypriniformes > Leuciscidae > Gila > Gila orcuttii. Next base: position 1,127,453 of record JAPDVR010000005.1, on the reverse strand, counting down.
CAGACCGTCACGCACACGCGGATCACAATCACAGTTATATTACACAGGCTTGTGTTTATTTTAGAGCTGCTTGTTGTCACTGATTTCCTGATTCAATTAGATATTAATTAGAGACGCATGATATATTAGATATATGTTCATGTTTAATGTTATCGGCCCGATAATAAAATTTGGCCGATATATTAAAGCCGATATTATAGTCATATAGTCAACATAAAATTATATTGAGAACATTATAATTGTGTGTTTGGGTTGTGGCTTTTAATGGTGAGGCTTTTTTTTTTGGAATCAGGCTCTCAAAAATTATATAAAAATTTGGATTTAGGTTTATCGGCCAATATATCGATTATCGGCTTTCAAATATAAAGAATTATCGGTTGTCGATATCGGACAGAATTTTCATATCGTGCATCTCTAATCAGTCCTTCCAGAAAATTAAATAAAATAAATAAAAATGAAAAATAAAATATAAAAAAATAAAATGTGTGCTTCCTGTTTTACAACTTTTCGATGATGTTTACGTCGCGTAATAGCGTCACTTCATAACGTTCCCATGGCAACAGGGGGAAATGGCTGCTCGTGTGTGAAGTAAACGCAACATTTTTCAACTTTCTGCTACGATATATGTGACTTTTTTGCAACGAAAATGCGGGGATTATGAAATCATGCAAGCCCCACGAGGCGAAAGTGCGGCGTATTTGAAAAAAATGCGGCCCCGCATAAATTAGGGATGCAACGATACCATTTTTTCAGAATCGATCCGATCCCCAAAATTCTGAGTATCGGCCGATATCGATCCGATACCGATACCAGTGCAGTTTTTTTTTTTTAAATCAAGTAGAATTTCTATAACTCTGTGTTGAACTGATAATCACTATTTTGTGTGTTAAACACAATCTACTTAATACAGACAACTTCATTATAAAGAAAATCAACAACAACAAAAAATATATATGATGATAATCTGACATAAATGCTATTATAAACTAGATTAGTGGATAATTCAGCAGTAAAATGTAGTCTAGGAAAATCACAATAATTGTATAAAATCTGAACATTTAGTGGAAAAAAAACGTTTAGTGGGGAAAAAATTAGAGACATTAAGTGTAACACTAAATCTGGTAAAACTCTGCACATTGCTCTTTGTATTGTTGTAAAATACATTCATGAAAAACAAGATAACAAAAATAAAAAATATCAATTATTTTATATATAGCCTACTATATATATATTTTTTAAATACATTTTTTTAAATGTATAGCACAGCTGTTTAATGAGGTATCAACATATGATAGATAGGACAGAACAAGAACTGCTATTAATAATCTTTCATTGCGTCACTGTATTATGATATGAAAGTCTCCAATACAGAGCGGCTCAAAGCGCTTATGCACATCCCGAGCGCAGAATGATGCGCTTGAAGCAACACAGAGTCACAGCGCGCAGCGCGTCGAGTCCGCATTGAAAAGTTTAAAGCACAAAGAAAATACATATTAATGCGTAGTCTATTATACAGTATCTATCTATGCAATATTTTTTCAGCATTTTCTTTTAACAGTTTTAAATTTCAGTAACTGTGCACGTGAAGATCAAATAGTGCTCTGACTTTACTGCAGTGTTGTGATCTAGACACCCGGTAGAAAGTAACATGATCAAGGTACAGCAATAAAGTCCAGCAAGATAAAGTTGTTTTATGCGAAACCATAGACCTTTATCTACAGATCAAGTATAATAATAGTAACATTGAATCATCTTACAGAGAGTTTCATCGTGTTAACTGTCGTAACCGAACGCGACGCGCTGTTTAAATGCTGAATGGAGAATGATTGACAGCCACAGCTGAGGGAAACGTTTACGTGAGCTTGAATTTATCGACTTAAATATTAATTTCTATCTCACATTATACTATATAATGGCTTCAGAACACTTATAATATTGTGCACAAAAACTCATGGTGTTTTATAATGTTTGTGTGCGTTTTGTGGGGCTTAACAACACCACTGAATAGTAAACGCACAATATCGGATTTGGATCGGCCTCGTCTGACCGATACCCGATCCGGCAAAAATGGCAGTATCGGAGCCGATACGGTGCATCCCTAGCATAAATGCGGACTTGATTATGCAGTGAATTATGCGATCGCATAATCGCGTTTTTCTGAAGGGACTGTCTAATAGCCGCAGATCATGACCTGTGTTCTGTCTGGCAGAAAGCGCTGGTGACCCAGGCGGTGCAGAAGGACCAGGACGGGGAGCGATCGACAGCGCTGTCTCTTTACTGTAGTGCACTTGAACACTTCGTTCCTGCCATTCACTGTAAGACACAAGCGCCTCTGTTTCTCTGATATATGAGATCGATCTCAGATCTCACGTCCTCGTCTCTGTGCTTTCAGATGAACCAGACAGACTGAGGAAAGAAGCGCTGAGACAGAAGGTGACTCTAATACCCGTGAGAACTCTATGATAATGACTGGTTTCTTATCTTTATTGTTTTCTCTCAGGTGAATCAGTATGTGTCTCGGGCCGAGGAGCTCAAAGCTCTGGTCAGATCGGACAATAAAATCACTTTTGAGGCGGCAAAATCAACCAGGAACATATTAATAGGTAACCAGTACCACACTACAAATATCTAACCAGGGTTCATGCAAAGTGCTTGAAAACAGACATATTTTTGAAGAGGTATTGAATTATTGAATTTTTTAAAAAATTCCCCCCAGAAAAAACATACTATCTTTTTACGCAAAATTGAAGCTGCAGCCAGTCTGAGATATAAAGCTATGAGCATGATGTTAAGTTTATGATAAGTATAATACAACTTTCATTCTTCAGGTCAATCATATATAAATGGAAAAAATCTGTTTGAATAGGGAAGTATAAGGATAGCATCTCATCTCTATGAAGTGAAACATCAGATACCATATATAAATATATATATATATATATATATATATATATATATATATATATATGTGTGTGTGTGTGTGTAATTTGAGTTAAAAATAATAAAGATATTGTTTGATAAGTGCTGATTGTAGTCCTTGAAATCCAAAAAAGTAGTGCTTGAGAAGTTGATTTGACAGAGTGTGTAGAACCCTGTGTAACACCATAAACCAGTGACAGAGTGTGTAACTCCACAGAGATGTGCAGAGATCAGCCTCGTCTACTCATCGCTCTGGAAGTGGCGTCCGCTGCTGTTGCCCGGGTGAGTGTTATAATCTCTCATTTAGACTAACATATGATATATAATACAGGTCCTTCTAAAAAAATTAGCATATTGTGATAGTTAATTATTTTCCATAATGTAATGATAAAAATTAAACTTTCATATATTTTAGATTCATTGCACACCAACTGAAATATTTCAGGTCTTTTATTGTTTTAATACTGATGATTTTGGCATACAGCTCATGAAAACCCCAAATTCCTATCTCAAAAAATTAGCATATCATGAAAAGGTTCTCTAAACGAGCTATTAACCTAATCATCTGAATCAACTAATTAACTCTAAACACCTGCAAAAGATTCCTGAGGCTTTTAAAAACTCCCAGCCTGTTTCATTACTCAAAACCGCAATCATGGGTAAGACTGCCGACCTGACTGCTGTCCAGAAGGCCATCATTGACACCCTCAAGCAAGAGGGTAAGACACAGAAAGAAATTTCTGAACAAATAGGTTGTTCCCAGAGTGCTGTATCAAGGCACCTCAGTGGGAAGTCTGTGGGAAGGAAAAAGTGTGGCAAAAAACGCTGCACAACGAGAAGAGGTGACCGGACCCTGAGGAAGATTGTGGAGAAGGACCGATTCCAGACCTTGGGGACCTGCGGAAGCAGTGGACTGAGTCTGGAGTAGAAACATCCAGAGCCACCGTGCACAGGCGTGTGCAGGAAATGGGTACAGGTGCCGCATTCCCCAGGTCAAGACACTTTTGAACCAGAAACAGCGGCAGAAGCGCCTGACCTGGGCTACAGAGAAGCAGCACTGGACTGTTGCTCAGTTTTGCATGTCATTCGGAAATCAAGGTGCCAGAGTCTGGAGGAAGACTGGGGAGAAGGAAATGCCAAAATGCCTGAAGTCCAGTGTCAAGTACCCACAGTCAGTGATGGTCTGGGGTGCCATGTCAGCTGCTGGTGTTGGTCCACTGTGTTTTATCAAGGGCAGGGTCAATGCAGCTAGCTATCAGGAGATTTTGGAGCACTTCATGCTTCCATCTGCTGAAAAGCTTTATGGAGATGAAGATTTCATTTTTCAGCACGACCTGGCACCTGCTCACAGTGCCAAAACCACTGGTAAATGGTTTACTGACCATGGTATTACTGTGCTCAATTGGCCTGCCAACTCTCCTGACCTGAACCCCATAGAGAATCTGTGGGATATTGTGAAGAGAAAGCTGAGAGACGCAAGACCCAACACTCTGGATGAGCTTAAGGCCGCAATAATGAACTTTATCACAATATGCTAATTTTTTGAGAAGGACCTGTATATACTAAATAATGCTAATTTTACATTTTAAATGTCAAAATCATTTGTTAACAAACAAGTTTTAACTACTTCAATGAGTTCATTGTTTCTGTCTTAAATTATTACATTGTTTAAATTAATAAATTTTAGCTAATTGTGATTTTGTATACATCTGAAATACATAACTTAGACAGTTTCCTCTGATAACAGATCACTCTAAATTGTAATATGGACTCATGCATTTTCTGTAAAGCTGCTTTGATAGGATGTGTATTGTGAAAAGCCCTATACAAATAAACAGTGTTGGGAAAGTTACTTTTAAAAGTAATGCATTACAATATTGAGTTACTCCCAAAAAAAGTAACTAATTGCGTTACTTCTATTTTTGGCAAATGTAAAGGCCCTTTCACACCAAAAGAGAAGTGAATAATTCTCTGGCTGAAGGATATGCATATTTACTCCTGTACAGTAGAGTGCATTACAGTAGAGGTAGAGTACTGATAGAATACAGTACAGTAGAGGTAGAATAGAGTAGATGTAGTGTAGAGTACAGTATAGTACAGTAGAGGTAGAGTATAGTACAGTAGATTAGATGTAGTGTAGAGTACAGTATAGTACAGTAGAGGTAGAGTATAGTACAGTAGATTAGATGTAGTGTAGAGTACAGTATAGTACAGTAGAGGTAGAGTATAGTACAGTAGATTAGATGTAGTGTAGAGTACAGTAGAGGTAGAGTATAGTACAGTAGATTAGATGTAGTGTAGAGTACAGTATAGTACAGTATTGTATAGTACAGTAGATTAGATGTAGTGTAGAGTACAGTATAGTACAGTATTGTATAGTACAGTAGATTAGATGTAGTGTAGAGTACAGTATAGTACAGTATTGTATAGTACAGTAGATTAGATGTAGTGTAGAGTACAGTAGAGGTAGAGTATAGCACAGTAGATTAGATGTAGTGTAGAGTACAGTATAGTACAGTATTGTATAGTACAGTAGATTAGATGTAGTGTAGAGTACAGTATAGTACAGTATTGTATAGTACAGTAGATTAGATGTAGTGTAGAGTACAGTATAGTACAGTATTGTATAGTACAGTAGATTAGATGTAGTGTAGAGTACAGTAGAGGTAGAGTATAGTACAGTAGATTAGATGTAGTGTAGAGTACAGTATAGTACAGTATTGTATAGCACAGTAGATTAGATGTAGTGTAGAGTACAGTATAGTACAGTATTGTATAGTACAGTAGATTAGATGTAGTGTAGAGTACAGTATAGTACAGTATTGTATAGTACAGTAGATTAGATGTAGTGTAGAGTACAGTAGAGGTAGAGTATAGTACAGTAGATTAGATGTAGTGTAGAGTACAGTATAGTACAGTATTGTATAGTACAGTAGATTAGATGTAGTGTAGAGTACAGTAGAGGTAGAGTATAGCACAGTAGATTAGATGTAGTGTAGAGTACAGTATAGTACAGTATTGTATAGTACAGTAGATTAGATGTAGTGTAGAGTACAGTATAGTACAGTATTGTATAGTACAGTAGATTAGATGTAGTGTAGAGTACAGTATAGTACAGTATTGTATAGTACAGTAGATTAGATGTAGTGTAGAGTACAGTATAGTACAGTATTGTATAGTACAGTAGATTAGATGTAGTGTAGAGTACAGTAGAGGTAGAGTATAGTACAGTAGATTAGATGTAGTGTAGAGTACAGTATAGTACAGTATTGTATAGTACAGTAGATTAGATGTAGTGTAGAGTACAGTATAGTACAGTATTGTATAGTACAGTAGATTAGATGTAGTGTAGAGTACAGTAGAGGTAGAGTATAGCACAGTAGATTAGATGTAGTGTAGAGTACAGTATAGTACAGTATTGTATAGTACAGTAGATTAGATGTAGTGTAGAGTACAGTATAGTACAGTATTGTATAGCACAGTAGATTAGATGTAGTGTAGAGTACAGTATAGTACAGTATTGTATAGCACAGTAGATTAGATGTAGTGTAGAGTACAGTATAGTACAGTATTGTATAGCACAGTAGATTAGATGTAGTGTAGAGTACAGTATAGTACAGTATTGTATAGTACAGTAGATTAGATGTAGTGTAGAGTACAGTATAGTACAGTATTGTATAGTACAGTAGATTAGATGTAGTGTAGAGTACAGTATAGTACAGTATTGTATAGTACAGTAGATTAGATGTAGTGTAGAGTACAGTATAGTACAGTATTGTATAGTACAGTAGATTAGATGTAGTGTAGAGTACAGTAGAGGTAGAGTATAGTACAGTAGATTAGATGTAGTGTAGAGTACAGTATAGTACAGTATTGTATAGTACAGTAGATTAGATGTAGTGTAGAGTACAGTATAGTACAGTATTGTATAGTACAGTAGATTAGATGTAGTGTAGAGTACAGTAGAGGTAGAGTATAGCACAGTAGATTAGATGTAGTGTAGAGTACAGTATAGTACAGTATTGTATAGTACAGTAGATTAGATGTAGTGTAGAGTACAGTATAGTACAGTATTGTATAGTACAGTAGATTAGATGTAGTGTAGAGTACAGTAGAGGTAGAGTATAGCACAGTAGATTAGATGTAGTGTAGAGTACAGTATAGTACAGTATTGTATAGTACAGTAGATTAGATGTAGTGTAGAGTACAGTATAGTACAGTATTGTATAGTACAGTAGATTAGATGTAGTGTAGAGTACAGTAGAGGTAGAGTATAGCACAGTAGATTAGATGTAGTGTAGAGTACAGTATAGTACAGTATTGTATAGTACAGTAGATTAGATGTAGTGTAGAGTACAGTATAGTACAGTATTGTATAGTACAGTAGATTAGATGTAGTGTAGAGTACAGTATAGTACAGTATTGTATAGTACAGTAGATTAGATGTAGTGTAGAGTACAGTATAGTACAGTATTGTATAGTACAGTAGATTAGATGTAGTGTAGAGTACAGTAGAGGTAGAGTATAGTACAGTAGATTAGATGTAGTGTAGAGTACAGTATAGTACAGTATTGTATAGTACAGTAGATTAGATGTAGTGTAGAGTACAGTATAGTACAGTATTGTATAGTACAGTAGATTAGATGTAGTGTAGAGTACAGTAGAGGTAGAGTACAGCACAGTAGATTAGATGTAGTGTAGAGTACAGTATAGTACAGTATTGTATAGTACAGTAGATTAGATGTAGTGTAGAGTACAGTATAGTACAGTATTGTATAGCACAGTAGATTAGATGTAGTGTAGAGTACAGTATAGTACAGTATTGTATAGCACAGTAGATTAGATGTAGTGTAGAGTACAGTATAGTACAGTATTGTATAGCACAGTAGATTAGATGTAGTGTAGAGTACAGTATAGTACAGTATTGTATAGTACAGTAGATTAGATGTAGTGTAGAGTACAGTATAGTACAGTATTGTATAGCACAGTAGATTAGATGTAGTGTAGAGTACAGTATAGTACAGTATTGTATAGTACAGTAGATTAGATGTAGTGTAGAGTACAGTATAGTACAGTATTGTATAGTACAGTAGATTAGATGTAGTGTAGAGTACAGTAGAGGTAGAGTATAGCACAGTAGATTAGATGTAGTGTAGAGTACAGTATAGTACAGTATTGTATAGCACAGTAGATTAGATGTAGTGTAGAGTACAGTAGAGGTAGAGTATAGCACAGTAGATTAGATGTAGTGTAGAGTACAGTATAGTACAGTATTGTATAGTACAGTAGATTAGATGTAGTGTAGAGTACAGTATAGTACAGTATTGTATAGTACAGTAGATTAGATGTAGTGTAGAGTACAGTATAGTACAGTATTGTATAGTACAGTAGATTAGATGTAGTGTAGAGTACAGTATAGTACAGTATTGTATAGTACAGTAGATTAGATGTAGTGTAGAGTACAGTAGAGGTAGAGTATAGTACAGTAGATTAGATGTAGTGTAGAGTACAGTATAGTACAGTATTGTATAGTACAGTAGATTAGATGTAGTGTAGAGTACAGTATAGTACAGTATTGTATAGTACAGTAGATTAGATGTAGTGTAGAGTACAGTATAGTACAGTATTGTATAGCACAGTAGATTAGATGTAGTGTAGAGTACAGTATAGTACAGTATTGTATAGTACAGTAGATTAGATGTAGTGTAGAGTACAGTATAGTACAGTATTGTATAGTACAGTAGATTAGATGTAGTGTAGAGTACAGTAGAGGTAGAGTATAGCACAGTAGATTAGATGTAGTGTAGAGTACAGTATAGTACAGTATTGTATAGTACAGTAGATTAGATGTAGTGTAGAGTACAGTAGAGGTAGAGTATAGTACAGTAGATTAGATGTAGTGTAGAGTACAGTATAGTACAGTATTGTATAGTACAGTAGATTAGATGTAGTGTAGAGTACAGTATAGTACAGTATTGTATAGTACAGTAGATTAGATGTAGTGTAGAGTACAGTATAGTACAGTATTGTATAGTACAGTAGATTAGATGTAGTGTAGAGTACAGTATAGTACAGTATTGTATAGTACAGTAGATTAGATGTAGTGTAGAGTACAGTATAGTACAGTATTGTATAGTACAGTAGATTAGATGTAGTGTAGAGTACAGTATAGTACAGTATTGTATAGTACAGTAGATTAGATGTAGTGTAGAGTACAGTAGAGGTAGAGTATAGCACAGTAGATTAGATGTAGTGTAGAGTACAGTATAGTACAGTATTGTATAGTACAGTAGATTAGATGTAGTGTAGAGTACAGTATAGTACAGTATTGTATAGTACAGTAGATTAGATGTAGTGTAGAGTACAGTATAGTACAGTATTGTATAGTACAGTAGATTAGATGTAGTGTAGAGTACAGTATAGTACAGTATTGTATAGTACAGTAGATTAGATGTAGTGTAGAGTACAGTATAGTACAGTATTGTATAGCACAGTAGATTAGATGTAGTGTAGAGTACAGTATAGTACAGTATTGTATAGTACAGTAGATTAGATGTAGTGTAGAGTACAGTATAGTACAGTATTGTATAGTACAGTAGATTAGATGTAGTGTAGAGTACAGTAGAGGTAGAGTATAGCACAGTAGATTAGATGTAGTGTAGAGTACAGTATAGTACAGTATTGTATAGTACAGTAGATTAGATGTAGTGTAGAGTACAGTAGAGGTAGAGTATAGTACAGTAGATTAGATGTAGTGTAGAGTACAGTATAGTACAGTATTGTATAGTACAGTAGATTAGATGTAGTTTAGAACAGTGGTTCCCAACCTTTTTTTTGTCTGAGACCCCCTTTTTCCCAAGAAAATATTTTAGGGCCCCCCTTCACTTAATGATATTGTCGCTCTTGTAAGCTTACAGCAAGGATGACAAAATGTTTTGTTTTTAAACCAATAGTATGTTTATTACTATAACCAGATATGTTTATGCATAAATAAGTGTATAATATTGAAAATACTATAACAAAAACATCAGTAGGCCATTCGTAATTTAAAAATGTAAGCCTAGGAGTAGCCTATTAATTGGCCCTATTAGAAATGCAATAACAAAAATATCAGTATTCACACTGTAGGGAAAAAAATAATTAATATAGGTCATTACAAAATGACTGGTGTCTGGGACATCGTTGAAAACTCAATTTTTGGTCAGCCAGGGGATCGTAAATAAAATTAGCAAATGTAATATAATCGTTTGGCGCTCTAGCGATTAATAAACATGCGTTTATTAACAGAATAATGCGTCTTGCGGAAGAACATTGTAGCCGGAGCTACTTCTCTCTGTTTATGTCTATGACGAGTCACGGTACGGTACGTCCCCAACCAGTGTAAAATAGTCCCAATGTAAACACTTATTATAGGTGTACCATAGTGACTCAGGATAAGACAAAAACACGGTTCGGAAAATGGATTCATGATGTACTCGCTCATTATATAAATTTAGTACATTTTGAACACAAAAAAAGTTACGGACTGCTGATTTAATGCTCACTGTTCAACGCTTTTCAAAATATGACGCGACCCCCCAAAGAGCTCGCTGACGCCCCCGTGTGGGCCGCGACCCCCCTGTTGGGAACCGATGGTGTAGAGTACAGTATTGTACAGTAGAGTACAGTAGATTGTGCTGTTCAAACAAACCTTTCAGCTTCTGCTGTTATTCTGGATTAAAGAACTATAGGATACAGAAGGAAGTTCAACACTCTTATTTCTAAATATAATCTAGAGTAATTTTTGCTTATTAATATGGTTGAATTAGATAATTGAAGGTCAACAGCAAAGACATTGGTTAATAAAGTAAGATTAAATACATAAAATATATTAGTGTCATTTAATATAGTTAATTATAAAAGTTTTGCGTAAAATTCTGAGATTGCATTTTACTGTTTTTATTCATTTTGAGGAATACTGAATGTTTTTATGCAAGTGAGATGAGTACATGCATGTTCACCTTTAGTCTAGAACTAGAATAACCATCATGTTTACACACACACACACACACACCTCCTCATTTCATTTCTCTCAGAGAGCTGTCAGTCAATAAATGTGAAAAAGTAACTTAGAAGTTTTGTTGTAAATTGAAAAACTAATGCGTCACTTTACTAGTTACTTGAAAAAGTAATCTGATTACGTAACTCAAGTTACATGTAATGAGTTACCCCCAACAATGTGTCATGTGAGCTGCAGTGTTGCATGATGGGTAATGGAGTTGAGATGGGCTATGTGTGCAGGAGGAGAGTGGAGCGGAGGACTACGACACTCTTGATTTATACCAGCAGAGTTTGGGCGATCTACTCTTGGGACTGGCAGGTACAGTTACACACACACACACACACACACACACGAAACACCCCAGTCCAGATGTGGCGATGAGTGTGTGCCAGGACGGCGTGTGTGGTACGATCTCGCTGCCATCTGGATCTCATTGAGATCAGCTCTCAGTGTTATTAAATACTGAACAAATGAAAACTGTTATATCTTAAAGCGTTCGAGGCTTGAGGATGAAGTGAGCTCAGAGAACGAGACCCGAGACTCTTTCACTGCTACGCTCCCGCTGTTGATCTGTCGCGGCGCTAATGCCAGAGCTAGGCTAATCAAAACACAGACGCTCCAGGGCTCGATGTGCCAGACTCTGGCATAATAAGCCTGGTTGTGAAACGTTTCTTCACTACTCAGTTTTTAAGGCCGTTTACACCCAGGACGATAACGATAGTTCTAAAAATAGTTCTCAATATTAAAGAATCGCAGAGTTCACACCACAGCTATAACGATAACTATATAGAGAAACGATATCGTTGGGAACGATTTTTTTTCCGGCTGTTGAACTATAAAACACTGACAGCCAATCAAAATCGATTCTAATTTAACGGCTCGCGCATTTAAAATGGCAGATGACATTGCGGAGAAGTTCATCGCTGAGGTACAGAAAAACACACCACTTTTTGACAAGTCAAGCCCCTTCTCAAGAAAATGGATATTTTCATTTTTATTCCACTATATTGACTACATCAGCTAAATTCACTGTTAGATTATTAGCTCGATTACGCTAGCTTCACTCAAAACACAGTATGCAGAGGACATCTGCTGGTTAAACGTGTAAATGCAACAAGAACTGCAGAAACATGTTCAAAGACGTACACACTTTGAAACCGCAGTGCACGAGCTTAGAATAAACAGACTGTTATCGTTCGTTGGTGTGGACGCAAATATAGTTATCGTTATAGTTAATGCTCTTGGTGTGAACGCCCCTTTACTCTTGCAGGTAGCGTCAGGGGTTTGAAGGTCCATGAGCGAAAGTTATGAAATTTGGCACAGAGAAAGAGGACAGTCTGAACATTAACCATAGCAAATTTTGAGTCTCTAACTCAATCGCTGTAGCGCCACCAACTGTACAAAGTTGCACTCATGTTTATGTTAATAACTTTTGAACCATAAGGGCTAGAAACAAAAGAATTTTCCCGTCTGATTCCTTGGCTCAAGATTATTCTAGTGCATCATATGATTGTAATTTTACCCATAATTTTCCGTCGTAAAATGTTTTACGCCATTTTGAATTTTCCTTGAACTCCTCCTAGACCGTTGCTCCAATTTTCACGAAAATCGCACCAGATCATCCTTAGACCATGTTGACAAAACGCTATGGAATTTAACAGTGTTATTTTCTTCAACAACATTTGTAAGATTTTTTTTGTCACAGCAGTTAAATCTATGTCTCTATTGCACGTTCAAACTTTAAAATCATTTATATTAACAGGTTAATAGATGTTTTCTCTGGGAGTATATAATGGGTTTGGAAATTTTAGAGAAATTCTAAATGAATGCATTACAATTCAACTAAACCCATTCGATTTAGTCGACTAAAATCTTATTGTATTTCGTCGACTAAAAATAAAACGATTCAGATGACTAAAATATGACTAAAACTAAATGGCAATTTAGTCAAAAGACTATGACTAAAACTAAATCAAAATTTGCTGTCAAAATTAACACTGGAATTTAACTCGATTCATCAGACCGTTCTCGAATAATGTGCAAACGAATGCGACAAAGAGAATGCCAAAATGAACGTGAAGCTATGTCTCCGCAACGCTTTAGCGTATTCGGACCAAACTTGATGTGTGTTTTAACATCCATGACCTGAGGCTACCTGCACAGTTTCGGCACAGTGCCACCTAGTGGTCAGGAGATATGGACATTTTTGCTTAAAACTTCTGAACGATTTGGCCAAAAATCACTCAACTGGTCTCTTTAGATTCGATAGTCAAACGATACCCAATTATCCCATATCGCCCATTGTGAATTTTTTCTTAAAATGCTATATTTTACTAACACATTGGCATATCATAACGAAACTCAATGTGTCTTCGGCACCATGACCTTTACAGTACTCAAAAAGTTTTCTTTGACCCTGTGGTCAAAAGTTATAATAAAATTTCCAAAAATGTTAATGACTTTTGATGAAATTAGCCTATTTTAATGAAACTTGTCTTAATATATTCCTTGGGTCGTGTGAGAACATAGATACCAATTTTGCCACAGTCGGCCAAACTTCCTGTCCACCGTTTTCATTTTCTTTAAGAACCTACTTTTTCAAACATCTCCTAGACTGTTTGTTCAATTTTCATCAAATTTGTTTGTTCGATTTTCATCAATCCCGGCAAAAAGTTATGGTTTTCGTGTTGATAGAAGAAACCGTTTTTGTACACCGCATCAACAAATTTGACGGCATGATGCCAAAACGACTGTATCTCTACAATGCTTTGGCATATCGACACCAGACTTTGTGTCATTGTCACCTGACTCTGACCACACCACATCATTTTAGTCACAGCGCCACCTGTTGGTCGAAAATGATAAACTATTAAACAATTACTAGTGACTGTATTCATGATTTTTCATGCATTGTGCTTAAAATCATGTCTTCAGCAGGCATGTGATTGGCTAAGGACAAAAAAGCAGGAAAATATACCGATAAAATATACTGTTGTTTTATTAACATTAAATAGATAGTTCTCCCAAAAATTTTAATTGTCATCATTTACTCTCTCAAGTTGTTTTAAACCTGAATAAGTTTCTTTTCTCTGTTGAAGTTATTTGGAAGAATGTGGGTAACCAAACAGTTGATGTACCCCAGTGATTTCCATAGTATATTTTCCCTATGGAAGTCAATGGGGACCAGCAACTGTCTGGTTACCCACATTCTTCAAAATATCTTCTTTTGTGTTCAGCACAAGAAATAAATTAATACAGGTTTGGAACAACATTACAGTGAATAAATAATAACAGAATTTTTATTTTTGGGTCAACTATCCCTTTAAGGAGAAGCGGCTGCATGTTTATTATTAGGGCTACTGTCTCTTTAAGAACTGTACGCGACGCGTCTAATATACACGCGCATTTGACAAGCAGATTTCTCTCAATTTTCTCGGTTTGCTTTCAGTTTAGACATAACCAACTTTCCTTATGTAAACCTTGTGTGTATTTGAGAGTATTAGCGAAATAAGACTCGAAAGATAACTTAGTCCAGTAACCAGGCGCTGTTAGACAGGCTTTTAGTGCATGTGCGCGTCGAGTGTTCGCGCTCAGTAAAGCGCATGTTAGAACAGCGCATCAGCAGTGAATGACATGTTTAACCGGCAAGGCTTTAAAGCACATGCAAATAATGAACTTTTGTGAACTCACTGAACTGATGTGGCCGTTCCTCTGCGTTAACATTTGATATGAGTATTTGTCTTGATACAAGTCAAAATATATTTGACTTGACTTGACTATTTGTCGCGTTGTACACTAATGCTGTTGAGACGGAGGCGCCAGAACTGCAACTGATAGAATGCACGACATATTTCTACAAAAGCAGTCAGCAGCTTGCTTGGAGCAAGGATCATAGCGCAAATTTGAACTATATCGATATATCGCCCAGCCCTACTGGTGGCCTAACGGCGATGTTCTTGTCAACTGACAACGATATCACTGTAGCGCGAGAGCCACTGAGGTACGAAATTGAGCAGGTGAACAAGCTGAACGCAAATACGTCCTTGTTGATACTTGGAAAGGAAGGAACAATCTGTACGCACGTCAGCCTGTTATGTCCTCATATCCTCTCCTTTTCACTCCGGCAGCCGACAACAACCCCCCGCCCCACCCTTTATTTATTCTTTTACAGATCTGCATGATTCACGTAGGTCACATTTTCAGGTCGGAAAATCCGGAATTCCGGATTAATCCGGAAAAATCACATCCCTGCTTTAATTACTCATTGTTGCAGGTATATTGGTGGTGGTTGTTGTTGTGTTGTAGAGGACTGGTGAAGATGAGCTTTAGTGTGTGTCTCTCTCTCTCTGTCTCCAGCTGAAGCCCAAGGCCGGCGCAGAGAACTGCTCCACAGCGAGGTGAGATGATCAGTGTTTACGAGTGTTTATTCTGGACCGGTCAAACCCCATACGATTCTCATCAGCTCGAGACCGGAGCTCGCGTACAGCAGACACATCGAGACAGAGCGTGTTTAGGCCACGCCCACACCGGGGGGGAACAACCCAACCGTCTCCATTGACTCTGTATTGTGTGAAGCCTCCTCGTCGTTTATGACTTATAACAAAAAACTAAACAATGTCTAAAAGCTGCTATGTGACCAGGTGTACAGCAAACAAGATCAAAACCCAGAAATACGTTTTTATAAGCCGTCGACCCCAAAAAACAAGTGTTTAAGGACACAATAGTGGATTCAGGCTGAGCGAATGGGTAAATTGTGTGATTCTGACACTCAGTATGCACTAAAAATACACTACGTGTGCAGTAAACAATTAGTCACTGGTAAGTCAAATATTCAAATGTCAGTTTTATACATTATATTTCTGTAAGCTAAGCTATTATTACGTTAGTTCTCAGAGTAATATGACGCGTTGCGCTCGGTTTTAATTGCCTGTATTCAATGTCAATTCAATGTCTGTGCGTGTGGTTTTCAGATTATGACGCGTGTCGCTCTGTCTCTGTTCCCCAACGCGCTCCTTCCATATCTGAGCTTCTTAAAGACACACGGAGCCGGCTACTCTCCGGTCAGAAGTGTAAACGCAAGACTAATGCATGTGTTCACTGCCAGCTCCACCCTAATGAGTGTTTTTATAACAGAATCACTCACACACACACTCTCACACACAAACTAAAACTCTGGTGCTTTCAGTTTGGTCTACTGCCGAGGTTACTGTGGCCACTGACTGTGTACAAGGTTTCTTTGACAACAGTGGATAAGCTGAAAGCGTTAATAAGTTCATACATCAGGAAATGGTTGGGAGTTCCACGTTGCCTCAGCAGAGTGGGACTTTATAGTAAAGGAGTATTGCAGCTGCCAGTCTCTGCTTTAACCGAGGAGTTTAAGTGTGCCAAGGTCAGTCTGGAAATGACCTTAGTAGAGTCACGTGACAAATGTGTAAGGGAGGCAGCTCCTGTGGTAAAAACTGGTAGAAAGTGGTCAGCAAAGAAATCTGTAGTAGAGGCAAAGGCTGACCTTCAAATTGGGGATATCGTGGGACAGGAATAGCATGGAAAAGGGGTTTTGGGCTCAGTTTAGCTCCTCCTAAATGCCACAAGACAGGCCAAGCAGGGAGAGTGGATGAGATGGGAGAGTGTGGAACAACGCAAGATGGGCTGGCAAGACCTTTGGTCAATGGAAGAGAGTAGGATCAGTTTCCTTATCAGGTCAACATATGATGTTCTCCCATCACCGCAGAACCTAAACCTCTGGGTAGGAGAGGATCCCTCTTGTCCTTTGTGTTCATCACCTGCCACATTAAGGCACATTTTGACAGGATGTAAGGTGGCTCTTAGCCAAGGTCGGTTTACTTGGCGCCATGACCAAGTACTCCGAAGTTTGGCTTAAGCATCGGAAGACAAGCGTAACATGACCAATAAGTTGCCACCTGTTCTAGCAAAACATTACACACAAAAGACAATATTCCTCCGCCCAGGCGAGCAACCACCAAGAAAAGGTGTTAAAACCAATTCTCGCTCAGGACAACTGGAAGCTGCTAGGGACTGGAAGATGCTGGCTGATCTTGATCAACGGCTTATTTTTCCACCTGAGATCGCCACCACTAACCTATGACCAGATATTGTTTTGTGGTCTGGATCAGCACACATTGTTCAACAAAATGACCGGGTGCCTGCGGTCACCCGTGGTTACGAGTCATCCAAAAATATTAATAATAGTCGCGGTCGGTCGGGTCGTTTGAAATAAAGATTCCAATTAAACCTTTGCAATATAGCCTAGTACTAGACACAATTTTCTATGAAATACATAGGCCTACACTTTATTGGCTGAATAACTGGCACGAAAGATGACGCACGAGCTCAGTATGCCTGTTCGTGGTCAGTCAATAGCCGCGTGTGGTGTCCAAGTTTGTAAATAAAGACTAAATGGCAGCGTCTGATATATATAGCGATTTATTCAGGAGTGCCGTGAGGCATGATTTCGGCCTCTGTGCTCGCGCTGGCCAGTGGAAAAGCGGCTAATGTGTGAAGATGGCATGAAGAAGACATTCGCGAGATGGACGTATGCGCATTAGGCTACTCTATTTGTTCTGAGTTTTCTTTCTAAACAGTTAGGCTATGTTTATGTGGTATTTTTCATGTTTTCATCACGCAATCATGTTTTTGATGCGGTGGTGACGCGTTCACGTAACAACATGATGAGGGTGGCGGCGCTGCCGATAAAGCACCTAAAAGCTGTCACAAAGAACCGGCAAAAGCAATGAATGATTATGAATATGTCAAATATAGCAAGGAGACATTTTAATTGTTTATTAATAAAGATGAAGTTGACGTTGCTGCCTCGCGATCTTCGCAGTAGTGAATGCGCCAGAGAGAAATGCACATTTCATACAGATAGGCTAAGCAGAGAGCAGTCCGTTTTCTTTCGTTTTGAATTGTTCTGTTTACAAGTAGACATTTCAATATAGATTGAAATATATTTTTCAGGTCTGTGAAGTAGGCTACCTTATACAATGAGTTTCGGTTAATTTATGAGACGCGCTGGCGCAGGCGCCTCAGTGTCCTGATCTATTGTCTGCTATATTTACTTCTTATTTATTAAATCCAGGTAATTGGTTGATGAAACATTGATTAAAATTAAGATACAATTAGTACAAATCGAAATTCACTTTAAAGAAAGGCTTTGTGTCTTCTGTTTGAGGTCTCTGTGAAAGTTTTA
Organism: Gila orcuttii; assembly: GCA_026230005.1. NCBI lineage: Eukaryota > Metazoa > Chordata > Actinopteri > Cypriniformes > Leuciscidae > Gila > Gila orcuttii. The sequence goes on along the minus strand of JAPDVR010000005.1, from coordinate 1,109,283 downwards.
AAACTGTCTTTTAATGCCGCTTCAGAGCGGTCGCGTCCGTAACGGAGAACTGTCACGTCCTTACATTGTTTTTTCCTCATAAATGCGAACACGAAAAATAAAATAAAATGAATATTTTATGTTCTGTGGAGAGCCAACCCTTCTTCATCCGGTGGGTAGTATTACTTTTGATTTGCGCAGTGTAATTCACAGAATTACAAAAAAATATTTTGCCCCCTAAAAGTTAAATATTTGTTTTGTCATGCATGAATGTGTGTGTATTTCCCTCATATTAAATATAAAACGCATGTGTAGACTGATATTTTTCTGATTTCTGGACTCCTTTAAGAGGTAGCCTATGGATAAACAGACGTTTCAATATGTTGGTATAAATGCATTTTCTGAGAATTTATATTTCAAGTTTTGACTGCAAATGTCACGTCTATAACGCTGGAATTCCCCAATTTTAAATAATTTATCCTCAACTAGTTTTGTGGTGTAGGTCTACGTATTTTATAATGTTAACTTCAAAATTCAAATAATTCTAATAATAATTTAAAGATGTGGTAGCATTGGATCTGGATGGGAAACTCTTGGAGGGGTGTGTCGCGATTCTGCAGGTTCGTGGATCTGAGTGTCGTGATTTCGGTTTCATATCGCATATCGTTACAGCCTTAGAATATAAGTTCTACTACTGTAGCCTATATCTATTTTGGTGAAAGTAACTCAAAACTAATACAGGATAATGTAACGCATTGCAATTCTGAGACAGTAATATTGTAAGGTAATGAATTACTTTTAAATAACAGTAACAAGTAATGTATAATGTATTACAGTTTGGAAGTAACTTGCACAACACTGACTTTAAAAAAAATGCGGGTCAGGAAGCGGGTCGGGTACAATATTTTCTTCTTTTTTTTTGCGGTCCGAGTTGCGGGCGGTTAGTTGAAAACGTCGGTCGGGTGCGGGTTGTTTATACATTTACCCGCGCATCACTGAGGCATATGAGAGGAAGAAACTGCGGTATGCTCATCTGGCCACTGAAGCAGAACAGCGAGGATGGAGAGTCCAGGTTTATCCAGTGGAAGTGGGTTGTCGAGGTTTTGTGGCACACTCTGCAACCCGGTTCCTCAGAGACGTCGGATTCAGTGGCCAAGAGTTGCGTCGCACAGTAAAGAACTTATCTGAAGCAGCAGAAAGGAGCAGCAACTGGCTGTGGTTGAGACGGAAAGATTCTGGCTGGCTGTGTACAGGCCGCCACGCTACGGTTTCGAAGAATTCTTGAAAACTTGAAGAGTCTGTTGGTTTATTTGTATAGTTTGCATAGTAATTACAGTTATTACGTTCCTGTGTATTTTGCGTGAATGAGGATTGGTGTTTGGACAGATATTGTGTTTTGCGGTAGTATGCCATACGGAACCGTTGCCACTGAACCTGCTTTAAACGTCGGCAGTGGGGCTCGACAGCCTTAGTCAAACGGGTTGGCGCGTATGGTCGGGTTGTGGAGAGGTTGTGAGAGATTGTGGTTAGGTCACATGTGAACTACGAGGAAGGAGCAACCTCAGCAGCAGGAGGGAAGTAGAGGTCAGTAAGCTGGGCTGAGTTGAGTGGGGGACGGAGGGGGGGGGGGGGGGGACTCTGGGACGCCAGAGTCACTGTCGAGCCCTCTTGAGGTGTCCTGGGCTAGTCGACGAAACACTGAGGACGGAAGGCGCCCACTTGAAGACCCTAGAGATGTCCCCTACTCTGCTCAATCCAGACGGTTGTCATGAGGGTTGCAGCCGTTGTGTGTGCAAATACACTGCAGCTATTAACACCAGACAGAAGCGTAAATGGATGGAGAAGGATAAGTTACTGTAAAGCTACGTCTTAGTTGGTGCTTATCTTGGCGAAAGCCGAGTACAAATCAGCATGAAGTTTTAACATCTACTCTCGTGTAAAGGAAATCTCACACACTCACTCACACACACATAACACACACACTCTCACACTCACTCACACACACACACACAAACTCTCACACACTCACTCTCACACACACACACACAAACTCTCACACACTCACTCTCACACACACACACACAACACACACACTCTCACACTCACACACAACACACACTCTCACACTCACACACACACAACAGTTGAGATAGTAAACGCATGTTTATCAGTATATTGGATCCGTGCATTCGATCTTAAAGTGACAGCAGTCTAATATTGCTGCTGTTTGTGTTTTTAATGTTAATTAAACTCACACTCACTCACACTCTCGACTGAATAACTTTAATGAGGATTAATATGTTTAAATTACACTACTGTTACTTGCCTAAAAATTGTATGTAAATTAAACGTTACTAAAATACTAATCTTGTTATCTTGTGCTGGATGTTTCCTTTCTTCCCTAAACTCGTCCAGATCACATGACCTGTTGTCTCATGCTCCGAGAGAAAACACAGACGCTCGGACCCTCACACACATTCACTCACATTCACACACTCACTCAGAGTTGATCTGTTTCTTATTTGTATCTGCAGATTAAGAGTCTGATGAGTCGAGCTGAATACCTGAAAGAGCTGATCAAGGTAAATGCTCACACACACACACACACACAGTCAAACTGAATACCTGAAAGAGCTGATCAAGGTAAATGCTCACACACACACACACACACAGTCAAACTGAATACCTGAAAGAGCTGATCAAGTTAAACGCCGTCGCTCCTCGAGACTCTGTGTCGTGTGTGTTCAGTGTCTAAAGCTCACATGTGTGTGTGTGTTTGTTGTGTGTGTGTGTGTTTGTTTGCAGATGCGGGAAACTCAGACCGACGAGTCGCTGAAGAAAGACGCCGCGGCTGAATCTGTCAGATCCTGTAAGTACAGACAATATTCATACATCATATATATGAATGATATTCATTCTTGTTTTAAACAAAAACTTAAAGAAGACTTAATATCTTCAGTAATTTTGCTTCTCCAGTAAATGTATCCTGATTTAAAACCATCGTTCTTCCCTTGGGTCATTTTGACCCGAAACTCCGAAGTTTTTTTTTTAACTGAATGTTCATCAGAGGGGTCCAAGACTTTTGTCGCACTTGAACCACAAATACACAAATATTTGAATGGATTCGAGGAGTTTCGTGGTTGAAATTTAAAACAAAATAACAATTCCTTCAATCTCGGGTCAATTTGACCCCATTAGGAATGAATGGAATGCGAGGAATGCTTCAGTACACACAGAAAAACCTAAAAATGCTCAAAATTCAAACTAAAAATGCTATTTACCATAAAATGATTTTATAATGTCTACACGTGTATCTGAATGCACACTGAATAACTGACTTTAGGACCCAGCGGAACAGCTCATTTACTCCATATAGAGATATAAGGCCATCTAGAGTCATGAAATATCATCTTATATTATTTATTTTCCACAAGAGGTCTAAAAGATATTTAGAGCTGAATTAAAAGGGTTATGCATGAAATCGTGAGTTATTTTGAATTTAAGTTGAAAGAATGTGAGGAATGTGCTTAAATTACTATTTATTTATAATTTATTGATCAAATCTAGTAATTGAAAGGTAAATAAAATAAAAAATAACAAAAAATCTCCAAAATAATTGCATTACAAAATAAAAAAAATATCGTCAAAATGAAATAAAATAAGCTTTTTGGACAAAAAGAAATGAAGAATAATTTTAGGGCTTCGGGTCATTGTGACCCGAGAGGGAAAGATTTGTTAAGAATGTTTATATATTTGTGCTGGAAAACAGAAACACTGAGGAAGAACATCAGTTTTTGCAATGAACTGATCAAAGAATCGCTGGTATTAATTCACACTGAGCACAATTGACCTTTGGCTAAGCCCCGCCCCCCTTAGTTACTGTTGCTACGTCCGTCAAACTTCGTCTGGGCTCTGGTGTTTGCTATCAACATGGCTTATGCTGTGACAGCTCTTCCTGATGAAATTTTATCCAACTTTTATGAATCAGCAAATAGAGTGTCCGATAGAAGTAGGCAAAAGGGGCTGCAATATGCGTTCGAAGGCTATATCCATGACATACAGGTGAAACGCAAGGAACAGAACAAGGCATCCAAATAGAGGCAAAAGCATACCGGTCACAGTCAAAAAATGAACCACCGCATATCCTACTGATCGAGACGGAGGCTGGGACTAACAATATCAAAGAGCAACACTGTTCATGCAAAGCTGGGTAGGTTTTTATTCACTTCTATAATCGTTATTACAAAGCAAACGGACTAACGTTACGCGAGTATAACGTTGTATTTATTAGCAGCGTGTAGCGTATCAGCAATCGGTATGCTACAGTAGTTAACGTTAACGTTAGCTGACAAGGTGATGTTTTGGTTAGCTCCACAGGGTTTTAATAAAACTGTCTAACTAGTATAACTTCACAGTAAGGTTAAAAGCAAAATTTACCTTTAGAGCACACAAAGGTGTGCTTGTTGATCCTCGAGGGGTTAAGCTGACTGACTTCGGTTTTGGGAAGGGAAAAAAACGGACACCCCCTCCAACTTCTCTGGGAAACGCGTATCGGTGTTACAAATGCCCCAGGCACAACGTTTAACCATGTTTTTGATAATCCTACGACCATAATGGCCTGCCGAGACCAAAAATATGAGATGCTCGCGTTAAAGTCAATGGAGCGCTGTGAAAAAGTGTCGGACCTCTGTCGGAGCTCGTTCTTGGCTGCGCTGTGATTGGTCAATCTACATTCTAGGGAGTGGCTTAGCCAAAGGAGAATTGAGGTGAATGTGTGAAACTTACACGTGTAGAAACATGTTCATACGTGCAGATTCAGTCTCTGATGTCTCTCTCTCCTTCAGCCTGTTGTTTACAGTGATACAGGTCCTCGCCATGGCAACCGATGCCGCGTGTCACATGGCCTGAGAATCCCCAGCATCTGATTGGTTCCTGGCAGACGCTCAAACTGTGTTTTCATCTGGACGAGATCTAAGAAATAAACCTTCACACCTGAGAGACTCATGACTGTCAAATCACCCGTTTCCTCTCTTTGCTTTCTCACACACACAAACAAACAAACACACACTCTCTCTCTCTCTCTCTCTCTCACACACACTCACTCTCTCACACACACAGAAACACTCTCTCACACACACACTCACGTATGCGTATACTCACACTTAAAGAAGGGATTTTTTATCAGACTCCTCGCTGATGTATGTGTGATTGTAAGTGTTTATGTGTGTGTGTGTGTGTGTGTGTGTTTCTAACAAGCTACGATTCCTGATGAATGTGAGATTATTTATCTACTGTCTGATTTGAAAGAAAGCACTCATCTGTCTCTCTCTCTCTCTCTCACACACACACTCTCTCTCTCTCTCACACACACACTCTCTCTCTCTTTCGATGAACATTTTCTTGCTTTATGAATTTTTGTTGGCCATAAATTGTAATTTCCTTTCCACATTCCTCCGGTAATGTAATTCCTCCTCCCGCATTCCTGTTTCCTCTCTGGAATAAATCATCCTGCAAAACCATCAGATTCAGTCACAGAACAACACTCACACACACACTAGTAGTGATCGACCGATATTGATTTTTTATAACCGATACCGATACAGATTATTTGCATGTTTATGTGGCCGATAACCGATATGCAGAACCGATATTTATTTACTGTTATACTACTTATACTTCTGACACAATTATCACAACACAAATGAACTGAAAAAAAAAAACATTTTATTTATAACAATCACTCCCTCCTTGCATACAAAAAAAAACCTTTATATTTATACACAATTTTTTGCCATGCTTGCATTCATTTGGCATTCTTTGCAAACTGCCACCCCTGCATTGACTGAGTGAGTAAGTCCATACTTCACTTTGTTTTTTCTTCCTTTCAGTCATCTTAAAAAACAAAACAAATGTGTTGAAAGTTAGCAGTCTTTCATGTTAAATTAAATCTTAAAATTACAATAAAAACATTTATATTATTACATTATCTAATTTATATCTAAATTATACATATAATTTATAAGCATCAGCAGCAATATTAACAATAGGCAAAATAAATGTTAAAAGTCTACTGTTTTTATATGGAACCAAGAAAATAATTGACAGGGGAGTCATATCACATTTGCAGAAATGTAATTCATTTGAAACAGTTTTAGAAGGTTCATGTGCCATTTAATAGGTTTAAACTAAGAGTGAGGAATAATTCACTGGGTAATATTAATTCACTGAATAATATCAGCTGGAATATAACATTGTCAATAAAGTAACAAACAAAACAGCATATACATCATTGCATTTTCCAACTAGTATGTTGACAAAGTGCTGTTTATCTATGCATTTACACAGAAATATAACTTGGGCTACTCAACCGCGATCGCGCGTGCAGATAATAAATAAATAAATAAATTCCACAAAGCGGTATATTTAGATGTGTATTAGCGAAATAATTGCTATGTAGTAAATGATAATATAATCTAGGGTGTTTAAACAAGATAATCTTGTCAAAAGTTTCATTCAGTGGCCGTGCTTGAGCATTCCTGATCATCAACCCAGTGAGTGCTCAGCAACATGAACGCACTTTTTTTCGAGACTAATGGTGAGCAAATACAACACATAGAGAATTAAATTCAGCACTTATATTTTCAACATGCACTCATTCATGTCTGTTTTATTTAATTCATGTAAATTTACGTCTTTATTGGAGCAGGGCATGACGGATTACCATACGTGACTCCATGAGTTCGTCTCAATTTTTTTTAACCAAGCTGCATAAATAAACTATATCAGGCATTTATGTCTCAAATCTCATTTCTGCATGTCTGTTATGTTAAATAAAGTTGAATAATTAAAGCAAAGCAAGTAAAACATATACTTTACCTGTGCACAGAGTTGTTGTTGACTAATCTCCTCAGACACGTGCTGCAAAGGCAGAATTCTCAAGACGGCCACAAGATGGCGCCGTTTATCGGCGAATCCGATATTACAAAACCGATACCCGATTATGTGAAAATGCTTAAATATCGGGAAAAATATCGGTAAACCGATACATCGGTCGATCACTAACACACACACCCCACTTTAGTTTATATTTCAACTCGTGAGGGTTTAACCAACGCCACTGATTACCGGTTCTCCTGAAACTCCGATGGAAAGGTTAGTCGGATGAGAGAATCCACTCTAGTCCGATAAAATCTGGAGTTTCGCTCATTTTCATTACTGACTCTCACACACACACACACACACACAATGACGCTGTTGTTGTTCATGTCCTGGATCTCTGTCTGTGATTTTACCTCAGAGAAGTCGTGCCAACTCAACATCAGATTAACTGAGGGAGGATTGTGTGTGTGTGTGTAAAGGAGAGATCCTTCAGGAACACACACACACAGAGAGAGTCTCCTTACATTTACGTGGCTGTCATGAATAGGACATTGTACCCACAGGACACAATGCTGGCTCTACAATCCGTGTGTGTGAGAAAGAGAGTCTGTGTGTATGTGTGTGAGAGTGTGTGTGTGTTTGTGAGACTGTATGTGTGTTTGAGAGACTGTTTGAGTGTGTGTGTGTTTCAGAGTGTGTGTGTTTGTGAGACTGTGTTAGAGAGAGTGTATATGTTTGAGAGAGCGCGTGTGTGTGAGTGAGAGTATGTGTTTGTTAGATTGTTTGTGTGAGTGTGTGTGTGTGTGTGAAGTGGGGGTTGAAATCTGGGTCAGTCCTGAAAGCAGATTAATAAGAAAAGGACCCCAGCTCAGTGTCTCTCTCACACACACACACACACACACACACTCTCTCTCTCTCACACACACATACACACTCTCTCTCTCTCACACACATACACACACTCTCTCTCACACACACATACACACACTCTCTCTCTCTCACACATATACACACACACACTCTCTCACACACATACACACTCTTTTTCTCTCTCTCTCTCACACACACACTCTCTCTCTCTCACACACACATACACACACACACTCTCTCACACACTCACTCTCAAACACACTCTCTCTCACACACATACACACTCTTTTTCTCTCTCTCTCTCTCTCTCTCTCTCTCTCACACACACACACTCTCTCTCTCACACACACACACACTCTCTCTCTCACACACACACACACTCTCTCTCTCACACACACACACACTCTCTCACACACTCACTCTCAAACACACTCTCTCTCACACACACACACTCTCTCTCTCTCTCTCTCTCTCTCTCTCTCTCACACACACACACACTCTCTCTCTCACACACACACACACTCTCTCTCTCACACACTCTCTCTGCTTTAGTTTTCTCTGATCTGGTTCCCGGTGGTTCAGGAGGAAGAGGATCTTTAGTCTCGTTCCTCGAGTTAGTGGAGTTTCTGCTGGATGTTTTCACAGAACCCCGAGGCGAGCGACTGCAGACTCTCGGGCGTCCGAGCTTTAAACACACGTTTCTGATCAAACCAGAGTAAAGCGTGCAAACGTTACAGCTCTCCGCGAGTCGAGGATCTGGAGCAAGTGTTGAAAAATACTGAACAAACTACAGGTGAACCGCGTCAACATTTCAACTTATAAACATCACCGTAATGGAATGATTACTTTAGGAATTGCAAAAATAAAATTGTATATGGCAAGTTTTCTGTAATGTTTAAATATGCAAATGAGGCTTTATCTAATTAAATATGCACTAATTTGCATGCATTTCCAGAACAGAAATCAGATCAATTGGATAAAGCCAGATTCATCATGTTGGATTTTGTTGACGTTTAAAAGGTTTTTCCAGAGGGGAATTCTGGAGATAAATCATAAAATACTGTCAAACAGACGAAAAAATACATTTTCACCATGTTTTTAGGAATGAAATATTGTATAAATTAGGTGAATGATTTATGAAGAATATATGAATAAAACGGTGTAAAGCTGGAGAAGTGAAGATTTCTGACTCAAACTGAGACTGAAATCTACAGACGCTAATAGATCAAGTGCAATAAAATAAACTCTTAAATGTGTGTTTTGGATGTTTTCTGTCCAGTAGTCTGAAAGAAGACCAATGTTATGAAAAACAGTGTTTTTGCCTGTAGGGTCTCGCTTTAATAACATTGGATTTAGATATGGAATATGATTTTATATCAATCTCAGTAATCAACTAAATGTGCTGTTGTAGCTGTAAGCATTAGCTTTGATTGATTGCTGATTTACATAAAACATTGGTAACACTTTAGGGTCTATTCTCACTATTAAGTTGCTTATTATTCTGCATATTACTACAACATTAGCTACTAAAGCACATATTAATGCTTTATTCTGCATGACAATATTCTACATCTTTTAATCAAACCCAAAACCTAAACTTACCTTACTTACTACTAATAAGCTGTAATTAGGCGTTTATTGAAGCAAAAGTTGTAGTTAATAGTGAGAATTGGACCCTAAACTAAAGTGAATAAAATATAAAATACGGTGTTCACTGGTTTTTGAAGTAAATATTCCCTGTTTTTCAGCATGACTTTAATTTTCTTTAAAATTCCACAATGCATAAATAAATTATTTTTCTGTACAAAGTTTGGGAAACTTCAATAACCTTTGAGAACTCAAGAAATACTGAAGCAGAAACACACTCTACACAAGAACACAGAAAAAGTTTCCTTCCAATATCAGATGCTTTAACAGACTATAAACACTTTAATCATCTTTAACTTTCTGTGCAAGATTCCCTTCCAATGCAATAATAGTGATTGATCTGACAGAAAACTGACCATACACTGCAAAGTCCAAATATCAAAAACATTCTTAAATCAAGAAGCATTTATTAGATAAGTAAAATGACAATCTTGTTTCCTGATGATAAAAAAAAGCAAAATTATCCCCCAGTGGGGTAAGAAAAAAAATCTTAATTCAAATGGAAAACAAGGGGAAAAAATGCAAATGGAAAACAAGAAAAAAAAATCTTAATTAAAAAAAAATCTTAATTCAAATGGAAAACAAGGAAAAAAAATTTAAATGGAAAACAAGAAAAAAAAATCTCAATTAAAAAAAAAATCTTAATTCAAATGGAAAACAAGATTTTTTTTCTCACCCCATTGGCAGATAATTTAGCTTGTTTTAAGCAAAAACTCACTAAATTTTGTATTTTTTAAACAAGACTTATATACTTGTATAGTAAATGCTTCTTGATTTAAGATTTTTTTTAGATATTTGGACTGGACAAAATACAAAAATACAAAGAAAAGCATTTTTTGCAGTGTAGAAGGATATTTGCATAGAGTACGTTTCTGATCTCAGTTTACATAAACTCATTAGACATTACTAATAATTCATTATATGCAAAGAAAGAACATTTGAAATTGAAAACCACTGAAATCAGAAACTAACTTGCATGAAAAAACAAACAGTTTGAAGCTTGACATTGAACATTTTCATGCACTTGGTGTTGATCTCCAGCATTCATGAACAATGGAGACGTTTGGAGACACGGTGTTTCTGATCATCTGTTCAACAGATCAGAGGAAAACTGAAGTGTGTGTGAGATCAGAGGAAAACTGAAGTGTGTGTGAGACTGTTCACAGCTTTTGAAGGGCCTCTTCTCTCAAATGAAGCACTTGATCCTGAAACCGGCTTCTTTATGAGACGCGCACTGCAACTATTTGAAGTAAGTTGCGAGTACAATGAGAGTCTGCTGGTAGTAAGAGCTCGACACACACTCACGGCTGGTCTCGAGTCACTAAACACACACTTGAAGAGTGGAATCATAACAAACACTGCGGAGAGAGTTAATGTCCCGAACATCTCGAGTCGACGCTGGAATCCACTGCACGACTGCTCAGATTCAGTCCCGACGAGTCGAATACGAGCAGACTCACGGATGGACAGACTCCGATTCAAACATTTCTGAGATGATTTTAAAACATGTTTTCATTTGTCATGCATCAAAGCGCATGTTTCCGTGTGAGTTTGTTGTGTGCAAAACGACGTCAGAAGAAAAGGTTCCATATAGAAGATTAAAGGGTTCGGATCATTTCATTCATTTCGTTTTTAGTCATTTTGTAATTTACATTTCATGAATTAAGCAGCTCGTCAACATGCTTTATCAGTAGCGGAAAAAAATAAATAATTTAAGACCTTTCGCATTTTTTGGAATAAAAATTTAGTCTAGAACCTTAAAGTTTAATTTTTAACCTTTTTTGTTTACATTTTATTTCGATGTTCAACTTTAGACATTCTACTAACTATAAGTAACTACATGTCAACTAACTCTCATTAGAGGATTATTTGTTTGTCTGCTTTAACACTGCAAACAAGCAAAAACAAGCTAAATAATCTGCCAATGGGGTCAGAAAAATAATCTGAATTCAAATGGAAAACGATTATTTTTCTCACTCCATTGGCAGATCATTTTGATTGTTTTAAGCAAAAACTCACTTCATTTTGATTTTTTATTTCAGAAAACAAGATACAATTTATTAAGTCATTTGACTTTTCTAGTAAATGCTTTTTGATTAAAGATTTTGGATTGGAAACAAGACAAAAATACTAAGAAGCATTTTTTGCAGTGTTGAAGCACAGTCTACTAATACTCTAATGAGAGTTTGTTGACAAGTGACTTAAAGCTGCAGTCTGTAAGAATGACTAGTGGTGGAAACAGGTACTGCAATTCAAAATATTGGAGATCGTCGTTTCCCCGCCTCTTCAGACTCGACGCTCACACGGGTCGCCAGTTTGAGACGCAACAGGAACGAGAGCAATGGACAATCAGAATTGTCAGCGTACAGAATCACAGACCAAGACAAAACAAACATTACAAGATTGTAACCACTTACAAGAAAGCCTAGTGTTTTAAAATCTCCAGATTTGAAGTAGTGTAATTAATGATTTCACTCAATCATCCGGACATTTAAAAGTCTCAAACGCAGTGAAAATAAAAAGTCATAATTATGACATAAAAAGTCAAAACTATGACATAAATCAGTATTACATATAATTATGGCAAAAAGTCAATAATGACAAAAATATTTATCAACATAAAGTGTAACCAATTTTTTCGTTTTTAGTTGTTTAGATGACATTTTTTTTCTTGCAACCGCTTACAAAGCAGGCACTTATTGGACGTCTAGTGTTTTAAAATCTCCATATTTAGAAATGATGACATAAAAAAGTAAATTATAACATAACACGTCAACACTATGACAGTTATTACATATAATTACGACAAAAAATATCAAAAATATGACAAACTACATTGACATTAAAATGAAATTTATCGACAGTGTAACCAATTTTTTGTGTTGATCTTTAGTTGTTTAGATGCCATTTTTCTTGCAACCGCTTACAAAGCAGGCACGTATTGTGTGCAGTGTTTAAAACTCTCCAGATTTGATGTAGTGTCGTGTATTCCAGCGGTTTCACTCAATCATATTCACACAGTCTCAAACGCAGCGAGAACGAACAGCAAAACCACGTGTTGAGAAAGAGCCGAAGCGCTAGAACTCGACGTCACCGCATCACTCGCCTCGCTTCCCGGTTTCACCTCGTAATCCTCGTCCTCGTACGCATCGTCGTGTTCGCCGCCGTGATCTCCGATCAAACACAGTTTCACCATGTTCTGTTTCACCACCTCACAAAATGGCCTCTCGAGGCCGTCGCACACGCAGGTGTTTAGCATCACGCCGTTCGGCATTAGCAGAAGTTCCTCGATGGTGGACCGGCACTGCGACGAACACTTTCTCCCGTTGAACAGCTGTCCACAGTGGGACAGATACGCCATCAGAGCCGCGTGACACGCGGGATCGTCCTCACACCGCCGGCGTGCTTCGGTGCAACCCATGCTATCGGCTCCGCTAGGATGAGTGCGCGGGAGACAGGGATCGATGGCTCGTTTAGCGCTCAGACACTCGGGATCCGTCTCGCAGGAGCATCTCTCCAGATCCGGCCCGGATCCGGTTTGGTTGAGGCGGATTAGCGCGCTAATACAGTGGCTAGGACACTGCCGGCGTTCCCCGCGGATGTTGCCGTCGCACGCACTCAGGTACTGGTTATACGCTAGCTCACACTCGCGCTCCTCGTGACACCTGACTAGCGCCTGCCAGCAAACCAGCTGAGCGTCCAGAGTCATCATCACAAACCAGATGATTAACGCCAAGATGATCTTCATTTCTGAGCTCAGATGCATGTGCGCATCGGTTCGGTTCTCATGCATAACGCCGGGGGAATAAAGTGCATTGCGTTGCAAAAACTTCAGAGTTGGTTTCAACAAGAAAAGTCATGCATTTAGTCCACAATTAAGCTTTTTAGCTGTGCAATCAGTTCAATCCGCTGCTATCCGAGTGCATTTCTCTGTATCTTCAAGTAAGAATCTTCAAGTGGGGTTTTGATGTTGTTTTGAGTGAGAATTGCAAAAACTTAAGTGTAAGTTTCGGCAAGAAAAGTCACGCATTTACTCCTAAATGAAGCTTTTCAATCAGTCGGTCTGTTCAATCTGCTGCTATCCGAGTCTCTTCATGAGAATCCTCCTTTTGCGTTGCAAAAAAAATTCAGTTAGTTTCGGCGAGAATGCATCATAGAAAAGTCATGCATTAATACTCCACAATGAAGCTTTCAGTTCAGTCCAATCCGCTGCTATCCGAGTGCATTTCTCTGTATCTTCAAGTGAGAATTGCAAAAACTTCAGAGAAAGTTTCGGCAAAAAAAGACACACATTTACTCCTCAATGAAGCTTCTCATCAGTGCAATCAGTTCAATCTGCTGCTATCCGAGTGCATTTCTCTGTTTTCATGAGAATCCTCCTCCAGTTTGGGGTTTGTATGTAGTTTTGAGTGAGAATCCTCCTTTCTCATGTTGTTTTGAGTGTTTTCTGCTCTTAAAGTGCTGTTACGGCTTCATGCTGCAGGTCTTTGTCCCTCCGACTCTTTCACGCTCGGCGGTGCATTTACACACACACACACACACACACACACACGACCCCTCCTCCAGAACCCCCCTCTCTTTATTATTCATTCTCTTGTTCTATTGGCTGTAAACGCGGGATTTCATCCATAGAAACACTGTTTTGGGCAAAGCTCACCTCCTGTACGGGATAAATAAAATGTTTATAAATTTCATGAAGCTTGCGAGCTGTGTGGTCTCTCGTTCTCTCTCTCTGCGTGAGATTACAAAACCCTGTCAGGAGAGAGAGAGAGAGAGAAACACACACACACACATTCCTCTGTTGGAAGCTCAACATCTGCAAACCACTTCTTCAATTTAAAGCGCAGAAAAACAAATCTGTTTCTCTTTAGCGCAAACCCAAGAACAAGCCCCTGTATAAACCGACTCAAACCCCCGTTTCTTCATCCCCCGTTCCTCTCAGGCTGCTTTCGGGTGTTTTAATCGCGCCCTGGTGGAAAAGAAAAGGCCACAAAAGTGTTTTCTGGACCGTTTCACCCTCTTTGTGTGCGACTGGCCATGCAGCAGCCCAGAGGAACGTCAATAGAGAGACTTTCCACAACAATATATTTACTGCTCTGTCCTTTCACTGCGCACTTGAGATCAGGCATTCTCTGCTATTCAGATGGAAAACACTGGGATTGAAGAGGAGAAACTATGCAAAACCGCAACCATCCCCGGAGTCTGTTACAGGACAAAAGCTGGGATAGAGGAAACCGTGTGTAGGGGCTAGTTGTCACACAGTCTTCTGATTGGCAACTCTCTGAAAGTGACTCTGTGAGCCAGAAAACAACAAATGCTTGTTATCTGTTTTATGGAAGGCCATTTCTGCCACATCAGGGGAAAAAATCATGCTTTGGTAAATCATGAGTGATGAAATAAAAAGTCATAATTATAACAAAGTGTCAAAACTATGACAATTCAGTTATTTTATATAATTATGACAAAAACATCAAAATGATAAAAAAAAGTCAAATATGACAAAAAAAATCACGTCGTAGAAATTATGAGTCATAACTGTGTCATAAAAAGTCATAATTAAAACAAAAGTCAAAATGATGACGTCAAAATATGACAAAAAGTTGAATTGTGTCATAAAAAGTAAAAATGATGACATAAAAAGTCATAATTAAAATATAAAAAGTCAAAATTATGACATAAAAAGTAATAATTAAAATACAAAAAGTCAGTTATTAAATAAAATAAAATTACCAAAAATCTATATTGGCAAAAGATTACAATTGAGATAAAAAGTCAGAATTATGACAAGTCATCGAAGTCATGACACAAGTCGAATTTATCGACTTATTACGAGTCAAAATTATCACATAAAAAGTTGAAATTATGACAAAAAAAATATAAATTATGACAAATCAAAATGACGTCATGACACAATTATGACAAAAAGTTCAAATTGTCACAAGAAATCATAATTTTGACTAGTCGAAATTATAACAAAAAGTCAAAATTAGGACATAAAAAGCCAAAATTATGATAAAAAAGAATCTAAATTACAACTTTGTCATAATTTTGACATTTTATGTCATAATTATGATTTACAAGCATGATTTTTTTTTCTTATGTAGCGGAAATGTGCTTCTATAATGTTCCAAAATCCCAATACCACCATATTTTTGTAAAAATAATTTCCGTTGGGTATAAAAAAAATCCTCCCTTTGCTTCCACTTTTCCTCAGTCTGCCTGTTCTAGGCTCTCGTCTGAAACTGTATTACCTGCAGCTCTCGTGTTTATGATGAATCACTTGTCGTGTTCCTCATTTGAAAGGTGCTTTGATGAAATCGTCTGCTAAATGAATAAGTGTAAATGTCAACAGAATCAGTGAGGTAAAATACACTAAATCACAGCTGGGTAGTTGCATCTAAAACAGTTTCAAAGAACATTATAATAGTTGTAGAAATGCTGTACATGTACATGAGAAACTCTGTCACACTGCAGGACTACTGAACTTGAAAGTGATTAAAAACACTTCAAAGCAATGACATTTACCTAAACTGGATGTTCGTTTGCAAAAAGGTTAGTTGTTACGTCAACTACCCACCTATAAACTTCCTGATGAGAGCTGAATTAGTGTTAGTGAAGCGTTTGTTTCTGTTGTCCGATATCTCCACCTACAGGTCAGATACGGCATTGCATGATCACACAAAGCCTGAAATCATATCACATGCATCATAAACTTTGTACAAATATATTTATTACACTTTCAACAGTCAAAAATCAGCAAGGTCTGGAAATTACAGAAGAATTATTATATGAATGCATCACATTGGTAATTACGTTACTTATGCAGCGGAAACAACTATCGAGGGCATAAGTAAAATAAACACCACTCTTGCCATTAATAAAGAAATAAACATACAATACTCTTACGGGTCAAATAAAATACAGCCTTTTTCTTCACATGAACTGGCTATCAGCTCTGTCCTTTAGATCAGAGATGGTAATATTAATATTGCTTTATGTTGTTTCACTTATTGCTCCTTCATTTAAAACTCAAATCCCTGTATGGCTTTATTCATAAGACACAGAACATGTACTCCTTCATTCAGAAGATCATTATTACCAGACAGCAACATAATGTCGGCTCAGATCCGGCCCACATGTGGATTCCACGCGGCCCAGATGTGGGCCGGAACTGGGCAGACACACTGTTACTGTCTGTTTTTTTTAAAGAAACGCTCTCTATAAGAGGGAAAAACCAGAAAGAAAAAGGTCGACGACACCAAACCACCTGCACAAAACAGCAGCACTCAATGAAAGGTCAAAGGGTGTTAATGACATCAGGGGTCATTAAGGTGAAACGTGAAGGTGTTTGTGTGGATGGACCTCCATTCCTGCTCCCATAAGCCCTTCATACAGACGTAGCGACCAAGACAGTAACATAGTGTCAGCCCACATCTGGAACATGTGGATTCAATGCGGCCCAGATCCGGGCCACATCTGGAACATGTGCATTCAACGCGTTCCAGATCCGGGCCACATCTGGAACATGTGGATTCAATGCGGCCCAGATCTGGAACGTGGATTCAACGCAGCCCAGATCCGGGCCACATCTGGAACATGTGGATTCAACGCGTTCCAGATCCGGGCCACATCTGGAACATGTGGATTCAACGCGTTCCAGATCCGGGCCACATCTGGAACATGTGGATTCAATGCGGCCCAGATCTGGAACATGTGGATTCAACGCGTTCCAGATCTGGGCCACATCGGGAATATGTGGATTCAACGCGCTCCAGATCTGAGCCACATCTGGAACATGTGGATTCAACACGGCCCATCTCTGGGCCACATCTGGAACATGTGGATTCAATGCGTTCCAGATCTGGGCCACATCGGAACATGTGGATTCAATGCGGCCCGGATCTGGAACATGTGGATTCAATGCGTTCCAGATCTGGGCCACATCGGGAACATGTGGATTCAACGCGTTCCAGATCTGGGCCACATCTGGAACATGTGAATTCAACGCGGCCCATATCCAGGCCACATCTGGAACATGTGGATTCAACGCGGCCCATATCCGGGCCACATCTGGAACATGTGGATTCAACGCGGCCCATATCCGGGCCACATCTGGAACATGTGGATTCAACGCGGCCCAGATCCGGGCCACATCTGGAACATGTGGATTCAACGCATTCCAGATTCAGGCCACATCTGGAACATGTGGATTTAACGCGGCCCATTTCCGGGCCACATCTGGAACATGTGGATTCAACGCGGCCCAGATCCGGGCCACATCTGGAACATGTGGATTCAACGCGGCCCATATCCGGGCCACATCTGGAACATGTGGATTCAACGCGGCCCAGATGTGGGCCGGATCTGAGCCAACCCTATGTTGCTGTCTGGGGAGTCATTTCTCCAGGAACCCGCTACGCTATCGCTGCAATAAATCTCTTCAGACCGGAGCAGTGAATCTCCAGAAACTTGTCGAATTTCACCACAAAGTCAAGAAATTATACTTGCATGTTATTTGCATTGTGACGTTACTTTCATGAGAACATAATTTATGCAAAATATACCTTTCCCGTGAGGTGAAATGCGACCTGAGCATGTTTTCTGTGAGATTCTCCGAGCAGGGTGTGTATATTTGATGACATTTAAACTCCTAGAACAACATTAGCATCATGAAACCTACACGTCACACTGGATATATGAATACGGATGTTTGTCAGCATGTGTTTGGAGATGAGGAGAGGGTGATCACATGACGCAGCACTTCTCGGCAGAGTTCTTCAGGTCCTCCAGCGTGGCCTGAGCTTTGCCCTTCAGATGGCCCATGTCCACGTTCTGGATGTTGGTCAGCTGACCCAGGACCGACTGCTTCTGCTCCTCCTCCTGGTTGTCTTCAGCGATCATCTTGGCCAGTTCAGTGGGGAGCTCAACGTCATCTCGCGCCGCCTGGATCTGAGTCTCGTCCAACTCGTTCTGAAAAACAGGCCATGACATACAAACAAATACATGAGGCCCTGTTCATTTACATTTAAGCATTTGGCAGACGCATTTAAATTACAGTAACAGAGATTGTTTTGGCTCTACAGCAGCTCTAGAATAAAGTTATTGTCCAGATAAAGTTAGATTTTGATTGATTCACTTCCGTTGCAAAGATCATTCGTTATTAACTTAGCGGCCGCTAACACGACACTGTTCTAACCGAAAACAGAAAGACCTTAACGCGTTCCGGCCTGTTCATCTGCATGACAACAGTGTTTGGTGCTCGAGAACGCAAACCTTGAAACAGGTTCCAAGGTGCAAGCGATGAAAAATTTTGAAAAATATAATCTCTGCGTAAACTTCAAAAACGAATCTGTGAAAACACTGATGGCGTGCACATGGGTATTACGTGTTTAGTCTATAGGCATCACACCTGGTATTCCCAGACAGCAACATAGTGTGGGCCCAGATCCGGCCCACATCTGGTGAATGTGGATTCAACGTGGCCCAGATGTGGGCCGGATCTGGGCCGAAACTATGTTGATGTCTGGGACTGAACAAGCTATTGTTGCACATAAAATATCAAGGTTCATACAAAAACAATACAAAAACTCTCATGTGAGTTCAGCATCACACTCCAGAGATGGGTTTAAAAAAAAAAAAAAAGAGAGAGAGAGAGACCATTTCTCTCCAGAGTGGCATAGAAATGAGAATCACTGCTATTATCGCCTTTTTCGCTTTTGTCTTGCTTAGTTGGGGACGTTTAACATTTAATATTCAACAATATTATTGATCTCCTGCATTGACACCATTATATGAGAACTGAACTGAGCTGGACGATGACATCACAATTTTCTCCAGAGCGCCTATATATATATATAAAAAATTAACTAACTTAACTTTTTTACAACAAAAATGAATCTTATGATCCAGCAATGAACTTAAGCTGGACTGTGATGCTATTTTCTTCTAGAAACAAACTTTAATTACTTTCCTGTTATCTCTGTAAAGCTGCTTTGAAACACTTTTATAAATAAAAGTGACTTGATTATCAAACAGGTTAGCTCTGTTACACCTGTCCTTATGTACCAGCAGATGGCAGCCTCGTCCCTCACTTTGTCCATATTCCCAGACTTCATTTCCCACAACTCCCTGCTCATTATTAATTTATGTTTCAGCTGTGTCTTGTTTCATTTAGTTCATTACCCTGTGTATTTAAATGCCCCTTTGCCCTGTATTCAGTATGAAGTCTGGTTTATTTTCCAGGGTTTCTGCAGGTTTCAGTAAGTCAAATTTAAGACCTTTTTAAGACATTTTAAGACCATTAAGATTGGAATTTAAGACCTACACGACGCATTATCCAAGTTAGATAGATAGTTACCTCGGGATCATTAGAGTATCTATCTATCTATCTATCTATGTGTGTGTGTGTGTGTGTGTGTGTGAGTGAGAGAAGGAGAGATAGATATTTTTTAATATAAAATTGTACTTTTGCATATTATACTGTAAAAACACAATTATTGTTGATTTTAGCTGATCATAGTTGATCATAACTAGAGAGGAAATGATGAGATGATTAAAGTGACCAAAATTATCAAGGTTATCACAGAATCCTGTTCAAAAAGTACTAATACTACAGAATGAAGTCAATTCAACTAGTTTTACGTCGAAAAACAGCAAATAAATTGATTAGCATCAATATGCACTTTTTGTTTACATAAACATTAAAATACCATTAAAAATGATGGCTAGATTTTAAAAGAGTGTCTTGCAACATGTCATCTACTAACATGTTCAAGTTCAAATAAAGTTTTGACAAAAAAAGGTTTTATACAAAGATAAACCTCATATTTCAGCCTTTAAATATTTTTTTATAAAAAGAATGAGTCAAAAAGATAAATTACTGACATTTACACATTAGCTTATATTTATTAGTAGTGTTTGGGTGAACCCCCCATCCTTCATGTTGACGGAGCTTTCAATGTTGTTATGGAAAGGGGTGATTGGTTGGTTCCTGTCACATGACCTGCATTTGCTGCATTCTGAAAAGTTTAGATTTTTTCCATCTCGATGAGCCTGGTAAAAAAATTTACGCGTCGCTTCAATTATGAGCGTGTTTGCCGCGCGCCTACACTTGAACAAACTTGAGCGCGGAAAAGACGCGATATGTGAACGGCCTCTGGCGAGCTAGCTCATATCAAGCTTTGTAGGCTACAACTCGATACTTTTTTGCGGCCAGCGTTTCTGGAAATGAACGGGGCTAAACACTTTTTTGGACCTGACTAAATGAAATTTAAGACCTAGGATGAAAATCTGGCCGTTTTTAAGACTTTTTAAGGCCTTAAATTTAAAGTCCAGAATTTTAGACTTTTTAAGACCCCGCGGAAACCCTGTTTTGGTTTGCATGTTACTGACAGCATTCCCGAGCAGTCCACAAATATCAGTGATAACAAGGGTTTATCTGGGATTTCATAGGCAGAGGAACCACAGAAGTCCACAAATGCGATGCTTAGAATTAGGGGTGTAACGGTTCACAAAATTCCCGGTTCGGTTCGATACGATACAGTGGTGTCGCGGTTTGGTACGTTTTCAATACAGCAAAAAGAAAGAAATGCCAGAGAAATTTCCTATTAAAAGAACAAATATTTTTAAATAAGTGTGAGTTTTCCTACATCTTGAAACTTTTAGTTTTATAAATGGGGGTAATCTTTGAAGGATGAACAGATAATGTTATGGTTATCACATTAAAAATAAATATGATTTAAATATGATAATATTTGAGTTTTGAAGTGCTGGGAAAAGATGTGTGATGTACTTGAAAGCATTTTACTATTCCTGCCACACTTCCATGGTTACAGTGAGTGTTATACAGTAAATCATGGTGAAAGTTGCTGATCTGTGGACGTAAAGCCTATAACTAGTTCATTCATGGAACATGTTTCTCCTGGTTTCCACGTCAGCGCTGTTTGATCCGTTAATAACGAAGAAATTTGAATGTTTCTCACTAGATCTCGCAGAGATGTTATTACTTCAGTGGAGAACTCAAACTCTTTGTTTACTGGATCTCTCAGCGCTGTATAACAGTGTCGCTGGATCACGATCGGCTCGCGCTGCACTGTCATTGGTCCAAACTGGTAAACGGTCCGTGAAGCACAAAATAATGAGTAGCGCAGTTTCGTTCCACTTTCATTACGTTTGCTATTTGATGTTGCGCAACGTTATGGTGGTTTTACTGTCTATGGGTCTTGCTAGCGCGGATTACATGTTGCAGTTAACTAATATTAACAAATGGAACCTTATTAATAATGTCTTTATGCACAATATAACATCTTATTCAGTGGTGAAATGTGGGATTCAGCCCAGTGTGTTGATGAGAGGTGTTGGGGAATAAGTTTTAATAGTGTGGGCAGATGTGTGATTAATTGTTACCTTTGGCAACCTGTATTTGTCTCTGAAGTGAGTCCTGATGGTCGCCCTCTCCGCCTTCTTCTGGGCAAAATTGGTGTCTCGCTCTTGCCTGAGGAGAAATGAGAACAGAAGCATCTCAAACACACACAAACACTGTAATCTGGGCTCTTCAAGGCTCTTTTGATCTTTTATCCATCTACGCAAGTCTAACGTCAATCTCAAGCTAATAAGCATCATCTGATTTCTAATTTAAACAGCAATTGAACTGATTGTTGATTGGACTAATTTTAGGATTTTTTTGGTATGCTTATTTGAATAATGATCATATAAGACCTAAATTGACCTTAAAAAGTAATATCCGTTATGACAAGCCATTTCAGGCAGTTTCGCTTCATTTTAGCATGAGCTAAAACAAATCTACGTCCACAGAGAGGGATGTCATTCTGGAGGATTAAACTGCTTTCCTCCGTACGCCGAGGAAACTCGTGGAATAAATACCTTCAAAGAGAGCATTAAAAAACTTCAGACTGACTGGATTCCTAGGGTTTATTTGCCAGAAGTGGTGAAATTAACAGTTGCTTACAACAATCGCATTTGTCCATTAAAGAAAGCTGAAAATATTTAAAATAAGTGCGCAATGAGACAATCAACTTCAGCAAAATCAAATAGCCTACAATTACAATTTTATTTGATTATAATATTTATTGTAATTCCTAAAAAAAAGGTTTAAAAAAAATCAGCAGCTTATCAAACATTGGAAATGATCAACATAGAAATATTTCGAAAATGAAAAATGGATTAGGCTAGTTATGGATTTACTTAATACATAACTATAAAACTTCAGTGCTTTTTCAGATAATCCCTTTCATGCAGTGTGTAAAAAAGCTGTAAAAGATCAAACTTCAGATAAACCGAGTTATCTAACAAAAGAATCAATCGATTCTAAACTGAAACGAGTCGTCAGTAATTCAGTCTCACATTCTGCTGATCCTGCATAGGTTTGTGACTAATTAGCATAATGCCAGCCTGTGGTGTTGATTGGCTGAGCTGCGTCTCTTAGCTCCGCCCTCAAACACTGTAGTGTATCTGAGACCGGAAGAATTTGGTTCGTGTTGTTCGTGTCGAGAAGACGCTGTTTTCTGAGATTGATCCGGTAAAACACACGCCATCGTTACTGTTCGTATCACTGTGATCAAGAGCTGAGATTCAGATATGATAATGAGCGTTTGCTTTCTGATCAATCACAGCAGAGCAGCTCTCAGAGAGGCGGAGCTTAGAGAGACTGAATCCTTGATGGAAGCGTTTCAGACACTGAGAGAAAGAGCTGAAGCTGCAGTGGAGATTATGAGGACATTAATGTGTTTTTGACCTTGGATGAATGTGAACCTGTTGTAGGATAATAACATAATAGGGGATTTTAAATTAACCTCAACATTACGTTATTGTTAAAGGTCATGTGAGGTGAAAGGTCAATACAAATCTCCAGGGCTAAAGCAAAGGTCATAACAGAATGGACACATTTAAGTGGCGGAATAACAACCAGCAATTAAAGATAACATTTAGGTTTGGTATTTGGAGGGTTGTTGGTTTGATCCCTGAAAAGAGGAGCCATTATCAAGGCATTTAAATGTTCAAGGCTCAATACAAGTTAAGCTATATCAACAGCATCTGTTTAAAAAATAATAATAATAATAATAATTATGAGCACTGTAATGCATAATGGACGAGTTTCACCAGGTACTGTCGTATTGAACCTGGAACCTTCCTTTTATGATTTCTCCAGAGGGATCATCCGTATAATAGTGTCTGCTAGTGCTTACTGAGAAGACGAGTACGAGAGAAAATATCTCAGGGATTTAGACTCGCACTGACACTCAACTGATGCTCATCTACAACAAATGACTAGTTAAAATAATCCCCATATCAATAAGCAGCAAAAAAAAAAAAAAAAACCTTTGAGAAGATCATGGTGGTTTGGCTGATTCAAGAGATTAAACACACAACTCCCTGTCAAAGTCAACAGTCTTAAACTAGCTGTTCTCAGCATGTAAAATCTGCTCTCCGGAGAAATGAGTTGGGATTACCAGCTCGGCACAGCTATTTGAAGTCTGTGAAATCACAATTTTCCAAATATGGGAGTTATGCAAACCATTCTGTCAACACAGCCACCTGTTCAAGTCAGTCCTTTATAAGATGATTTCTTAAGACAAAGCATGTGAAGAATACAGAAATGTTTTGACTTGATCAATATGATGGTTATAAGTGTCTAATTTTTTTGGTTTTAACAATTCACAATAAGTGTTTAATTAGACTTAAATGTTCTGATTGGAAAATGTGATTAGGGTTTAAATTAAACTAGTGTAAAATACTAATTAAAATTACCTCAGGCGAGAATGAGTGGATTCTAATACTGCGTAAAGCAGAGAGTCTATCCTTGCCTAACATGGTAATCATAATAATATTGTGTTTTTGAACATGTATCATGGTATACACCATGGTAAACATGGTAAGTATCTTGGGTACCATGTAAATACCATTGTACATGAATATGGTAGGCTAATAATTCATACCATATCAATGTTAAGTGTTTATCATCTTTCTTTTTATTTGTGCTGTGATGCTTAAGAAAAGATATAATTCATTCGAATCTAATTCTGATTAATTGATACCACTTTAATTAGAATACACAATTTATAAACAAATACTAAAACCTCCCACTGTCTGAATTCGTGATTTAAAGGTAAAATATTCGGAATTACACACGAATTTCTGTTGGACTGTAATGTGAATAATGTGGAATATTATTCATATCTGACTGAGCAAGAATCTCCCTGAGCTAAATGAGCAGCTGCGAGAGCGCGCGCGCCAACGAAGCGCGAAAAATGCGCGCCCATTTCCAAATGTCCGCTTCTCTAAAACAGCGATCACCTCACAAAAACAAACAAATTTCAGGGAAATAACACGTAGATGTCAGGTATGAAGAAAGGTTTCTTACTTTTCCTCCTCTAGCTGTTGTTGGTACTCTTCAAACTCTTCTTGTGTCATTCCTTTAGCAGCCGCTTCGGATTTCTCTCCTTCAGGTTTCTCTTCTGTCAGACCTCCTGTCAGATTCTTCAGCTGACCTCCGACGACGTGTTTTACCATGAAAGCCATCGTGAAATAGTACAATGTTCTTTGATAATCTTCCTTTTGGCGAGCTATTTGTCCAAAACTGTTATTAATTCCAATTAGGTCAATAATGTGGACAGGAAAAACGTCTTTTTTCCGTGATCGCCGAACAGAAACTCCTCAGCTGAGGTAAAGTGAAGTGATGTGGATTCTTCTCCTCATCTGAGTCACATCATCAGTTTGACTCTTCAACCCAATCCACCCAATCCCGTGTTTCCTCGCTAGATTCTTCCCGCCCAATCCAACGGACCGCTGGATTAAGCGCGCGCAGCTCGTGCGTTGAGTCACTGACGGGTTTTTTTTTTTTAGCGGGCGCGCGTGACATGTCAAAACGCATCGTGCCTCCGTTTTCGGTGCGTGCGTGCGTGCGTGCGTGTGTGTGTGAGACTCCAAGTCGGTTAACGGGATGACAGTAAGCAGAAAGCATTCAGAGTGTCATCCATCTGGAGGGTGAGTAAATCCTGTGAGGAAAAAGTGTGAAATGAAATTTCTAACTAAAATTATAAGGTTTTGTCGCCAACGTTTTAGTTTATTTGGAAAAGGGCAGAACTGTAATCCCAGAGATTACCATCCATGCGTATAAAGCTGTCACCATCACCTCCACATGGATTATCATGCAAGATGAGACATATTTAACAGTCAAACATGCTTTCTGCATTAATAAAGTGAGGTAAGGTTTAACTCTTAAAGTAGGCTACTTCAAATCTTTTCAGCTTGCCTTGTCTTTATGTTTACTAACCTAAACGTTAATTGCATGAACATGTCACAGAAACATATAGAACTCATATATACTGAGAACACAAATAATACAATTATATGAATGTTTATCTTGAATGCAATCCAAGCATAATGCATCTTCCACACTCTAAAACAATGCTGGGTTGTTTCAACCCATGTTTGGGTCAAATATGGACAAGCCTAACCGTTGGTTTAATTTTTTAATACAATTTTAAACCCAGTGGTTGGGTTTGTCCATATTTGACCCAAACAGGAGTTAAAACAACCCAGCATTTTTTTAGAGTGCAATGGCATGTAAATGTTTAAACTCATCACATGCATGAACGATATAAATACAGCCCCCATTACTCCCATTACAGAATTATCAACACCGGATGATAAAAACAAATTATACATCTCTGTGCATGGTGATAATGTCTCTATTTTTGCCTCTTTCTCACTTTCTCTCTCTCTCTCTCTCTCACACACACTCTCTCTCTCTCTCTCTCACACACACACACACACTCTCTCTCTCTCTCTCTCTCTCACACACACACACTCTCTCTCTCTCGCTGACACCCCTCCTCCTCCCCCGGGACTGAATCATTCCCGATCTGCTCCACTAACAAACTGTTCTGTCGCTCTCGCTGAGGGCAAAGACACACACACACACACACACACACACACACACACACACACACACACACACACACACACACACATATCTGTGCTCCATAACATAGTAAGAACCTGAAAAGTCTGTGTTTGGAGCTTCAGGCTTTTACTGGTGTCAAACGCTCTGATTTTATCCAGGAAAACAATATGCTAAATTTTTGTTCTCATATCAGCCAAATGTTCTGATGGATTTGCATGCATGTCAACACAAACATTTTTTTTTTTTTACAGTAATACGGTGACACATGGCGTAATTATGCATGCTTTTTTACACTAGAGGCAAATCAAAAGTCTATTTTTAGGTTCCAGATGCCAAATGCAAGTAAAAACTTGGCTTAGGTTAGAATTATCAGAAACATTTAATAATCCTCAATTTTGCTGTGATGCAAGATAAACTAATAAAGAAAACATTTGTCTCAAATTTCATTTAAAATCATTGGTAACACTCTACAATACGGTTCATTAGTTAACCTGAATTAACATGAACTAAGAATGAACAATACTTCTACAGCATTTATTAATCTTTGATAATGTCAACATTTACTAATACATTATTAAAATCAAAAGTTGTATTTGTTAACATTAGTTAATGCACTGTGAACTAACATTAAGATTACAGTAACAAATGTATTGCTCATTGTTAGTTAATACATTAACCTTATTGTAAAGTGTTTACAAATTATTTTATCATTATGAAAAATATATTTTTAAACATGATTCAAAATACATTTCATGGCCCATAAAAAACATTTATGAACTGTAAATTTCACCTGCCATTGGCAAGCGTGGTAAAAAGTTAATTTTGGACCGTATGCATGACTTCACAAGACAGTCGATAAACCTCATCATCATCATCATCATCCTGTTACTGTTCTTCCACATAATAGCCAGCAGCGCTGACCAGACTATAAACATTTCGCAGATCTCATGGGTTATGCGATGTGTACATGTGAGCAAGCATGCATGCATTATATAACAAAACAACATGGATGCATTCTGCTGTTTCTCCTCACTGAATCTGAGCATGAATGAGGTTAGTAGTGTGAGGACGGCCACTCAAACACTCATTTGTGAAGTCAATGGCACTGAATTGGAATGAACTAAAGCCCTATTCAGATGAGACTAGTTTAGACTAGTTTCCTTCCCTTAATTATCGACTTAACATAATTATTTCGCATATACACTGCAATGAACGTAACTGGCCGCAAAAGCTTGGCATTTATCAATATGGGCTTGGGTTACCAGCATCAAAAAACCAAATGTGGAACGATTACTACATAACCTGAAACTGTTATATAATGTCTATCTAACTTAATAAAAACATTTGTATTCTGCCTTCCAGCTGATAAAAATACTAGGTTCTTTACTGCCTTCCAGAAAACAGCATTACATCACAATGTAACATAACATGTCTTTATTTTACATGTCATTTAAATTCAACATCACGGAGCCCAAAGGCAGCAGCATCATGCAGAAACAGTTCTGACCAAGTCCAACTGAAATCCAACTAAATAAATAAAATATTAAACAACATGAAATTAGTTCATTGACAGGCTTATATATTAAGAATATTAAACCAAACACTTTCATATTTTTAGAAAGGATGTGAATTAAAACCACATCAGGCAACAAGTTGATAAATTCTGGTAAATTAAAATTGAATTTACCGAATTATCCATTTGTTTTCTGACAGGGAACACACAGATCGAATCACCGCTCCACATTTTGATTGACCGACGTCACAACCCACCAGTGACCGGGTTTGAACTCATGTACATGTTTTTGAGTTAGCATGACCTGAATTACTACGAGGTCATTTTGACTGGGATGTAAAATACTGAGTCATATAGCCATACCATTAATAAAGTATTTTTACAAATACACAAATTTATAGGAGCAAATTTAATGTCCCCCTGTAGTAAATTTTATCCCTAAAACTCATATTTAAACTTTTTTTTTTTTTGAAAAAATGTCTTCATGCCTTAAAATATCTTGAATGTAACTTGACACCCTTGCCTCATTCAGTATGCGCGGTTCTATGAATATGCAAATGAGCCCCGCCTCCACTCACTCACTCACTCAGAGATCCACTGGTTGACGATCACACGTTGATCTGATTGGTTACAAGGTAGTTTGTGACGTCAGAAACACCAGCGATTTCAAAGCATGTTTTTGAGACTGTCTTTGGTTCACTGCAGTTTTAAGGAGAAAATACTCAGCAATGCTGTCGACTTATGAATTTACACATGGTTTGTCTTAAAGCATATTAAAAACACCACATAGACATATAAACAACATTAAAAGCTGGATTTTAACAAAAGGGGGACTTTAAATGACGATTGTCTTGACTCGCCACATTTCTCAATGTCAGCCATTCATGCGATGGGATTGGCAGAATACATACTGCATTAGATTGATAAATGAGGCCAACGAATATTATTGGAGTATGTCTTTCTACTTCAATGTAATGTGTTACTTGCTGTTTCTTTAAAGTAATTGTGAAATTTACCAGTTTCTGAGTGAAAATTGTTTCTGCACCAAATGTTTTCACTGTGCAAGTTTCCGTCGATGGGTTTTGTGATGCATCTAGAGCACAACCACATCCATCCAATAGAAACTCCAGTAAATTCAATCCCGTCTCAATAAGCACATGAAGTCACGCGCATTCTGTCTTAATTCCAATTCAAAACATTTAAACCTGATTTTTGCATATGAGCAGGCTTCCTCTGGTTAACAAGGCCAATATAGAGTTGCATCAGAACAGCCTCATCTCGGCCCGGCTCAGCGCTCGGAGAAGAGCACAGAACACACCCATCATTCACCTAATGGATACTGACACACCTAAACACTTACAGTCAAACAAGCTGTATTCAGACTCCTTCAACATTTCTCACATTATCACAGTTTATTCCTATAGTTTAGAAAATGGTAATAAAATATGAGCAGAACTCAGTTGATATTTGACTGGTTTTGTCCGTCCTTCTGTTAGACTCTCACACATGAATTATGTTGAATATCTGTCAGCTGTTAAATTTAACTACACAATTAGATAATACCAGTTTAGCTCAACCAATCACCAAGCAATGCTTCATGTTGTTCAGTCTGTGGTGTAAAAAGGTGCATTAGTTATTAAAGAAAAAACACTTCAGCAAAACATGATCAGCTCAAATTTTCGGAATCATTTTTGCTCCCAAATTTTGTAAGAATATTTGGGTATAATATGTCACAGTTTACTTTATTTTGCTCTCCTCACTTACATAAATGAACTATAGTGTCCTGCACACACTAGTAAAAAAAATATCAAAAATTATATCTGGTGTCTGAATAATTTTTAGTTTGACTGTATGAGGATGTAAATGATGATTACAGCAATAGTTCATCCCCAGTGAAATTAATTTACTCACCGTTGTTTGGTCCAAACCTGCATGGAAAATTTTCACTTTGCTCATTGGGATGTTGGAATGTATAGCAATACAAGTAACACACTTTTAATTGTGTAATCATAGAGCTTTAACCTGGATTGGAACATATCTGGCATCTCTACAACTTGTTTACCATTAGTCTGCTTCATTTATATAACGCTTTAACAATATAGAGTTTCACAGCAGCTTTACAGAGATAATAGGAGATTACAGTAACAGAGATTGTTTAGGCTTTACAGCAGATCTAGAATAAAGTTATTGTCCAGATAAAGTTAGTTTTGATTATTTGCTTCCGTTGTAAAGATCATTAGTTATTAACTTAGCGGCCGCTAACATGACACCGTTCAACAGAAAACAGAAACTTTTAATGTGTTCTGGCCGTTCATTCACACGACAGTGTTTGAGCTCGAGAGCACAAACTTTGAAACAGGATCCAAGCATAGACTGTGAATAAAGATGGACGACGCCCCTTCGCTCTCTTCTATTGGCCAGAAGTGAAGCCGCCAGCGTCCCGATATGGCGTTGACATCTCGGGACCGGACCTGCGCTGTAGCGATCTCGGGGCCGGACCTGCGCTGTAGCGATCTCGGGACCGGACCTGCGCAGTAGCGATCTCGGGACCGGACCTGCGCAGTAGCGATCTCGGGACCGGACCTGCGCTGTAGCGATCTCGGGACCGGACCTGCGCTGTAGCGATCTCGGGGCCGGACCTGCGCTGTAGCGATCTCGGGGCCGGACCTGCGCTGTACCGATCTCGGGGCCGGACCTGCGCTGTAGCGATCTCGGGGCCGGACCTGCGCTGTAGCGATCTCGGGGCCGGACCTGCGCTGTAGCGATCTCGGGACCGGACCTGCGCTGTAGCGATCTCGGGGCCGGACCTGCGCTGTAGCGATCTCGGGGCCGGACCTGCGCTGTAGCGATCTCGGGGCCGGACCTGCGCTGTAGCGATCTCGGGGCCGGACCTGCGCAGTAGCGATCTCGGGACCGGACCTGCGCTGTAGCGATCTCGGGACCGGACCTGCGCAGTAGCGATTTCGGGACCGTACCTGCGCCGTAGCGATCTCGGGGCCGGACCTGCGCAGTAGCGATCTCGGGACCGGACCTGCGCTGTAGCGATCTCGGGACCGGACCTGCGCCGTAGCGATCTCGGGGCCGGACCTGCGCCGTAGCGATCTCGGGACCGGACCTGCGCTGTAGCGATCTCGGGGCCGGACCTGCGCTGTAGCGATCTCGGGGCCGGACCTGCGCTGTAGCGATCTCGGGGCCGGACCTGCGCTGTAGCGATCTCGGGGCCGGACCTGCGCAGTAGCGATCTCGGGGCCGGACCTGCGCAGTAGCGATCTCGGGGCCGGACCTGCGCAGTAGCGATCTCGGGGCCGGACCTGCGCTGTAGCGATCTCGGGGCCGGACCTGCGCTGTAGCGATCTCGGGGCCGGACCTGCGCTGTAGCGATCTCGGGGCCGGACCTGCGCTGTAGCGATCTCGGGGCCGGACCTGCGCTGTAGCGATCTCGGGGCCGGACCTGCGCGGTAGCGATCTCGGGACCGGACCTGCGCTGTAGCGATCTCGGGGCCGGACCTGCGCAGTAGCGATCTCGGGACCGGACCTGCGCTGTAGCGATCTCGGGACCGGACCTGCGCCGTAGCGATCTCGGGACCGGACCTGCGCCGTAGCGATCTCGGGGCCGGACCTGCGCCGTAGCGATCTCGGGGCCGGACCTGCGCCGTGGCGATCTCGGGGCCGGACCTGCGCAGTGGCGATCTCGGGACCGGACCTGCGCAGTGGCGATCTCGGGGCCGGACCTGCGCAGTGGCGATATCGGGACCGGACCTGCGCAGCGGCGATATCGGGACCGGACCTGCGCAGCGGCGATATCGGGACCGGACCTGCGCAGTGGCGATATCGGGACCGGACCTGCGCAGTGGCGATATCGGGACCGGACCTGCGCAGTAGCGATCTCGGGACCGGACCTGCGCAGTGGCGATCTCGGGACCGGACCTGCGCAGTGGCGATATCGGGACCGGACCTGCGCAGTGGCGATATCGGGACCGGACCTGCGCAATAGTGAGCAGAAGTAAAGCTGCGAAATCAAGGCCCCGCCCATGAGCTGTCTGGCCAATCAGAGCAGAGTAAACCACTCTGTCTCCAATCTCGCCGAATGCACTCTGCACTTTTTTTTAAGTGGCTAATGTCTGCTCCGTTCCTCCGTTCGGTTCCAATTCTGATGTCTGTTGATTGCAGTACAACAAGAGAATCAGAATCAGAATCAGAAAGAGCTTTATTGCCAAGTGTGCTTGCACACACAAGGAATTTGTTTTGGTACTGAGGCTTCCAGTGCACATATACAAATACAGATACAACAAGTAATAGTAATACAAATAGTAATACAAATTCTACGAATAAAATTATAAAAAAAATATGAAAGTACTATAAAAATATATGGTCACAGTTGGTTTTGTCAGAATAAACATTTACAGATAATGAACATATTTACAGTATTTTGTATAGTATGAATAAATATAAATATCACCTGAATTTTAAAGATATTGCACTAAACAGTGGGAGTATTGCACTTCAGGCATATGCCTTGGGAGATATGTTAACTGTTCAGAAGGGAGATGGCCTGTGGGAAGAAACTGTTCCTGTGCCGAGATGTTCTTGTGGCCAGTGATCTGAGTCGCCGTCTTGACGGTAACAGATCAAACAGGTGGTGTCCAGGGTGAGTGGAGTCTGTGATGATTTTACCTGCTCTCTTCCTCACTCTGGAAGAGTACAGGTCCTGGAGGGTTGGCAGGGGGGCACCAATGATCCTCTCCGCAGTCCGGACTGTCCGTTGTAGTCTCCTGATGTCTGATTTGGTAGCTGAACCAAACCAGACAGTGATGGAAGTGCATAAAACAGACTCAATAACGGCTGAGTAGAACTGAATCAGCAGCTCCTGTGGCAAGTTGAACTTCCTCAGCTGGCGAAGGAAGTACAGTCTCTGCTGGGCCTTTTTCACAGTGGAGTCAATGTGATTGTCCCACTTCAGGTCCTGAGAGATGATAGTGCCCAGGAACCTGAATGACTCCACTGCTTCCACAGTGCTGTTCATGATGGTGAGTGGGGGGAGTGCTGGGCTGTTCCTCCTGAAGTTCACGATCATCTCCACTGTTTTGAGCGTGTTCAGCTCAAGGTTGTTATAACTGCACCAGACAGCCAGCTGTTCAACCTCCAGTCTGTAAGCAGACTCGTCACCGTTTTGGATGAGACCGATGACAGTGGTGTCGTCTGCAAATTTCAGGAGCTTGACAGTGGGGTCTTTAGAAGTGCAGTCATTTGTGTACAGGGAGAAGAGCAGTGGGGAGAGAACGCACCCTTGGGGGGCGCCAGTGCTGATTGTGAGTGTCTTGGATGTGTGTTTCCCCAGTCTCACTCGCTGCTGCCGGTCCGTCAGGAAGCTGGTGATCCACTGACAGATCGAGGATGGTATGGAGAGCTGGGTCAGTTTGGCTGTGAGAAGACCAGGCATGATGGTATTGAAGGCCGAACTGAAGTCCACAAAGAGGATCCTTGGTCTGTCTGTCCCTGGTCTGTCGAGATGTTGCAGGATATAATGCAGTCCCATGTTGACTGCATCATCCACAGACCTGTTTGCTCTGTAAGCAAACTGAAAGGGATCCAGCAGGGGTCCGGTGATGTCCTTCAGGTGGGTCAGCACCAGTCTTTCAAATGACTTCATGACCACAGACGTGAGAGTGACAGGTCTGTAGTCATTAAGTCCAGTGATTTTGGTTTTTTTGGGGACAGGAATGATAGTGGAGCGTTTGAAGCAGCAGGGAACTTCACACTGATCCAATGATCTATTGAAGATCTGCGTGAAGACCGGGGCCAGTTGGTCAGCGCAGGCTTTTAAACAAGCAGATGAGATGCCGTCTGGGCCTGAGGCTTTCCTAGTCTTCTGTTTTTTGAAGACTCTGCTCACGTCCTCCACACAGACCTTAAGCTCAGGTTGGATGGCAGGAGGGGGGGGGGGAGTGGGATTGCAGGAGGTGATGGTGAATGTGTGAAGTGCAGATCAGAACGGGTGTGTGGTGTGAATGAGGGCTTTTCAAACCGGCAGTAAAATGAATTTAAATCATCAGCCAGGTGTTGATTGTCCACAGATCGGGGGGATGGTGACTTGTAGTTGGTGATGTTCCTCAGGCCATTCCAGACTGATGATGGGTCGTTGGATGAAAACTGTTTTTTCAGTTTATCAGAGTAGTTCCTTTTAGCAACTCTGATCTCTCGCGTAGTCTTTACAACATTACAGGCTCATGCAGAGGATGACAGGGTGTCCGCGCGGTAGTAAAAAAAACTACCAAAATTAAGGCCCTTGAAAGGTAGTAAAAGGTAACAAACGCAATTTGACTTGGTAGTCAATTTTTCATCACCACCTCAATATATGAGTTTCCATTTTTTTTGCTTAATATTTGTGTCTCCATGTTTTAACTTCATCTAGCATAGTTTAAAAATATATACGGTGCTAACAGGACCTGAATGAGTCGGAGTTGATAGAAATGACGTAGATGTAAACTGTGAGTTACGTGGTTGATAGCCTATCAGCGACGCCAACAACATTTACCGCCTTTTTAGCTCAGTTGATATTAGCCACTTGCTTCTATTTTCTACCAAACTTACAGTGTGAAATGGGGAAATGTAAGTTTTCGCAAACTTGGGTTGACGACCCGTCATTTAAAGACTGGCTTAAGCCCGTCATGGGGAATGACCGGGATAGTGTCTATCATGTTTTGGGATAGTAATTCACTGCTTAAGTCTGCGTGTGTGAGAATGTGTGTTTGTGGGTAAGTGTGTGTGATGTGACATACTTTATTATTAATTTGTATTAATGTTTATGGTTGTTAAGTAAGGCTGGGTAAAAAATATAGATTTCTCAATATTGATTCTCATTTTTACGAACCAATATCGATTCTTAAATCTCAAGAATCGATTAACTTTAGTCATCCTGGTTTTATTTGATGAATGATGAATGAATGGAACATTGTAGCGCGCATCCCATCCAATAAATCGCAATTATCTTTGTGCTTTGTTACTATTGATATGAAATAAAGTCTCAAATTTCAAATTACGTCCATTTTATTACGAAATTCAAAAACATAAATACCGTTTTGACGCTGTGGCGTGAGATCGCTCTGGCGGAGCGCACATGATCTTCTCTTCCGCCAGTTACAGCGCGAAATAAACATGAATGAGCATCTAAAAGTGAGTTAAAAGAGTAACTTATCGAAATCTGTATCATGTCACATGGAATCGCTCAATCAGTGTTTCAACCGTGGAAAGACGTCAGTTAAACAACTTATAAACAATGTCATTTACCTCAGAAAAAACATATGTAACTATAAACTCGTTAGTCAGCTAGAAAAATTAACTAGAGAGGAGAATTTTGCTAAATATATGCACCATATTATATATTCATTATAATTTTTAATGTTCTTCAATATTTAATGCATGTTTGAATAAATCATGACAGCCACCATTAAATGTTTATAATTCATATTACTTTCTTATTATAAAAATAAATAAAAGTGTAATTTAAGTGTTTGAATAGCTACAAATCAGTTAATTTTTACCTTCAATATTATAGTAGGCTAATAAACTGACTCTGGTTTACAGCATTAGTTGAGAGATTTGTTTTCCTTGAGAAAATTTGCCATGTATTGTACCTGATATCCAAAACAATCAATATTGAATCGAATCGAATTGCAAGCCTGTGAATCAAAATCGAACCTAATTGTGAAATTTGTGTCAATACTCAGCCCTATTGTTAAGTGTCATTTGTTTTTAAGAAGTGTCAAGGTTATTATTCACCTTATTAGGGCTAAGGGCTATGGTTAGGATAACTCAAGGGCTAGGGTTAAGATAAGGACAACTGAAACTCAACTAAAAAAAACACCATAACTGACAATGACAGTACTTAATGATTAAATTAAACATTAGTGTACCTAATATGTATGATGGGTGTGACAGTGTCACACTTATACCTTATAGTAAGTAGTAAGTGGTGCTTTGCATACCCCCCACACCCCCCAAAAAAGGGCTGCTGCTTGATGTCATGTTGGTAGTAAAACAATATTGTGGATGTGGTAAAAAAGGTAGTAAATTCATCTCCATGATTCCTGCATATACCCTGGATGAGTAACGGATAAATTTGTGTCCTGTAAAGGGAGATGTAACAGCAAGAGGAAGAGAATGCTCCACACATGATCCCCAAAGGACAAGTCCGTCTCCATGGAGACGCTCATTAATTACCTGTGAGTAAATGCATCAGCATAAGGAGAGTTACGCAATCCAGGAAAAGACTGGTCTAGACTAGTGTGATGATCTCATTCTCGCTCTCCCTCCCCATCCTGCATCCTTCATCTTTTCTTCTTCTGTCATGTGTGCTCTATCCTTACCTCTTTCTATTATCAGAGGCAACCGCGCACTGCTGGCTGTGGCTAAATGGGATGCGAATAGCGGAAAATTCTCTTTCAGCCGAGTTCCTGTGGACAATCAGCGCTGAGCGAGAGCGAGACCGGGTGAACCAGGGACACGGTGAGAGACGTACAGAAGCAGGAGGGAAAGTTGAGATCAGATGTGGGACTGACTGCTCTTGGGTCATTTTTAACCTTGGGTTGACAATCCCAGGTTATCTTGCTCATGCTTAGTCAATAAAGAGATCTCAATTACATATTATATGAGGTAAATAACAGGTTTCACACGTAAAGAATGCACTGGGTTAAAAACAACCCAATTTGGTTGTTTTCAACCCAAAGGCTGGTTAAATGTAGGACAGAACACGTTGGGCCAATTTTACCCAGAAAATTTGGTTGTTTATTTAATCCAGCATTGTGGGTTGATTTAACCCAGCATACTGAGTTGATTCATTTTTACTATAGTAATAGCTTTTCTTTTTTTATATACTTCAGACATTAATTCATATTTACGGGTTAATTTAAAATCCTAAACTTGAAAAAACAAAAAACTACACACAACCACTGGGTTGGCAATCCCAGGTTATCCTGCTCATACTTAGTCGTTAAAGAGTTCTCATTTACATATTATACAAGGTATAGATTTCAAACATAGATTTCACACAGCATGCACTCTAAAAAACTCTAGGTTAAAAATAACCCAATTTGGGTTGTTCTCAACCCAAGGGCTGGGTAAATATAGGACAGAACACATGTTGAGTCAGTTTTACCCAGCAAATTGGGTTGATTTAACCCAGCATGGTTTATTCATTTTTACTATAGTACTATTTTTATTTTTTTTACTTCCTACATGAATTAATGTTTACAATTGACTTGAATCCTCTAAACCAGGGGTCACCAACCCTGCTCCTGGAGAGCTACTGTCCTGCAGATTTTAGCTCCAACCCCAATCAAACACACCTGGACCAGCTAATCAAGCTGTTCAGGGTTACTTGATAATTACATGCATGTGTGTTGGAACAGGGTTGGAACTGAAGTCTGCAGGACAGTAGCTCTCCAGGAGCAGGGTTGGTGATCCCTGCTCTAAACCATCGGTTCCCAACAGGGGGGTCGCGGCCCACAAGGGGGCGTCAGCGAGCTCTTTGGGGGGTCGCGTCATATTTTGAAAAGTGTTGAACAGTGAGCATTAAATCAGCAGTCTGTAACTTTTTTGTGTTCAAAGTTTACTAAATTTATACATCATGAATCCATTTTCCAAACTGTGTTTTTGTCTTATCCCGAGTCACTATGGTACACCTACAATAAGTGTTTATATTGGGACTATTTTACACTGGTTGGGGTCGTACCGCTGCGGTGTAGCCCAGTGCCTGCGTGACTCGTCATAGACATAAACAGAGAGAAGTAGCTCCGGCTACAATGTTCTTCCGCAAAACGCATTATTCTGTTAATAAACGCATGTTTATTAATCGCTAGAGCGCCAAACGATCATATTACATTAGCTCATTTTATTCACGATCCCCTGGCTGACCAAAAAATGGGTTTTCAACGAGGTCTCAGACACCAGTCATTTAGTAATGACCTATATTAATTATTTTTTCCCTACACACCAGTGTGAATAAATAATATTTTTGTTATTGAATTTCAAATAGGGCCAATTAATAGGCTACTCCTAGGCTTACGTCTTTAAATTAAATTGTTTTTGTTATAGTATTTTCAATATTATACGCTATTATTTGTGCATAAACATATCTGGTTATAGTAATAAACATACTGTTTGTTTAAAAACAAAACATTTTGTCATCCTTGCTGTAAGCTTACAAGAGCGACAATATCATTAAATGTGAAGGGGGCCCTAAAATATTTTCTTGGGAAAAAGGGGGTCAGACAAAAAAAGGTTGGGAACCACTGCTCTAAACTAAAAGAATACTCCACACATCTACTGGTTTGCATGATAATTCCTTTATTTTCTATCATATTTTATAGTAGAGCATATTTTATATAGTTTAATACATATTGCATACATTTAAGCTCATTTAACAAATATTAGAAGTAAAAATTAAAACCTTTAGAAGTAATTCAAGTGTAATGGACAAGTCTCCGTTTTCCCCTTTCCACTGTACCGGCGCTGGATCGAGTGCTTGTGTCGTGTTCAGCTGAGGAACTTATAACTTCAGACCGCCACCCTGCGTCAGGAGCTGGGTAACACAAAAACTACCCAAACACTGGGTTGTTACATCTGACCCAGAATCTGGGTTACACAAAACTACCCAAACATTTGGTTGTTACGTCTGACCTAGGATCTGGGTTACACAAAACTACCCAAACATTGGGTGGTTACGTCTGACCTAGGATCTGGGTTACACAAAAACTACCCAAACAATGGGTTGTTACATCTGACCCAGAATCTGGGTTACACAAAAACTACCCAAACATTTGGTTGTTACGTCTGACCTAGGATCTGGGTTACACAAAACTACCCAAGCATTGGGTTGTTACGTCTGACCCATGATCTGGGTTACACAAAACTACCCAAACATTGGGTTGTTACATCTGACCCAGAATCTGGGTTACACAAAAACTACCCAAACACTTGGTTGTTACGTCTGATCTAGGTTACACAAAAACTACCCAAACACTGGGTTGTTACATCTGACCCAGGATCTGGGTTACACAAAAACTACCCAAACATTGGGTTTTTACACCTGAGCTAGGAGCTGGGTAACACAAAAACTAC
The DNA here is from genome assembly GCA_026230005.1 of Gila orcuttii. Taxonomy (NCBI): domain Eukaryota; kingdom Metazoa; phylum Chordata; class Actinopteri; order Cypriniformes; family Leuciscidae; genus Gila; species Gila orcuttii. Next base: position 1,070,353 of record JAPDVR010000005.1, on the reverse strand, counting down.
TCAAACACTGGGTTGTTACGTCTGACCCAGGATCTGGGTAACACAAAAACTATCCAAACACTAAAGAAATAACCCAAAAAATGGACCCAAAAGGATCAACCCAGGATTTAGGAAGAAAAAATAACCCAAGATGTTTTTAAAGTGTGCAATGCAGGGTTATTATAGTTAACTAAAACTAAAACATTCCCATTACTTCAAATAAAATCACCTGATGACACTAGATTTCCTCTGAACTAGAATCCCGGCTGATTCCTCCACATCCACACAACTGGTTTCCTCCGAGAGAGCCAGACCTGTCCGTAGCAAAGCCCATCTATCTGACAGAGTGCCTAAAGGTGTTAGTGTTGTGTAGGAAGAAAGTCACATCAAAGTGCCTCTCTCACACACGTGACCACAATCTCACGTCTGGGTCATTCTTGACTCCGCAGATTACAGGAGCTGCCATCCAACATGCAATGCATCCTGCATCAGTCCAAGAGACTGCTTATGTAAACACAGACAGTTCGGCTCTAACTCAACGGTGGAAAAGACGCGCGTTCCCTAAAGCCACGGGTTGAGCTCGAGGCCCCGATATTCTCACGGCGAAGTTCCTTTTCATTCTTCGCTTGGAGGTAGTGTGGGAAACGTTTGCAGCGATATACTGTTGGCGACGCCCACATACCGAATATGTAAATGTACTCAATAACAACATAAACAACTAAAATGCCAGAAAACAGTTCAGAGAGCATCTGATCAGTGATGTTGATGTTTACACTAGATCTCCAGTTCAGCACTACAGTCACGTCACGTTTATTTATACAGCGCTTATAAAGTAGATTGCTTTAAAGCAGCAGATTTACAGTATTAAACATAAAAAACAGATTCAGTGTCTCTTTCAGCTTCTACTATAAAGCGTTTCAGTGTGTTCGTGTGTCTGACCTCGACCGACTGAACTGAAGAAATGAACCAGAGAAGATTTACACCTCAAAGAAGGTGGAGCCTCAGAGCCACGCCCACTTATTACATCATCATCATGGTAGTTCAGAGGTGTTTACCAAACGAAGTAAACACTTTTTCAGAAAGCTTGCTTTGGCAAACTACAAAGATCTTTGTTTTGGCCTGATTATGTTTGAAACGATGCCACACCGGTCTGTTCTTCAATTTCGTTTGAAGTAAATCAAAGCCTTTAGGAATACATCGTAAAAGGGCCAGTTGCACTAGATTTTATTCATGCAATCATTATTTTAGACCCCATAAAAATATGTGCAAGAAGATAGGATGTCACACTAGGAATCTTAAAAAAAAATTAATATTGCACTATTTCTAGTTTCACACAGCAATACAAACCATGCAACTCTGTATTCAGCCACATCACTTTACTGTTGGTTGCTATTCTGTAGCAGTGTTCAACTGTATCACATGATCTCGGTTTGCTTTCCCATTGGCTACTGCCACATTGTGTCAACGCTCAAAACTGTCTGTTCTCCAACTCTGAGAATGAACGGTTTCCAGGCGCTTTGTTGCAGCAAGTGGAGTTGATTTCAGTCTAAACGTCCCTTTTAGACTTAATGAGGAAGTATGTCATTTAATGAGGTGTGTGCTTTGACTAGTAAAGCTGTTCTGAAGTTCGCCTGAAACACTGCCTCCTTCTGAAATGTTATCTTCATTTAATTTCATTTGAGAGCTGCCCGAATAATCGTTAAAATAATGCAATCTTATTCCTAAATGAAAAGTGAAGCTTTAACAAGATTCAGATCCGCGTTTTGATCCAGAGAGAGCCGTTGTCATCTTTTCAAACACACAGTATCATTATTTCTGTCTTGCAATAATTCAGATTATCACAGAAGTACTCAGATAAAAGTTTATAGTTGGGATATAAACGCTGATATCTAGAGTAGTGATCAAAATAGAGAAAATCACGTTTGGAAAGTAACTTGGCGCTTCAAAAAATTATTGTTCGATTACATCGTTACACCAGTTGGTGGCGACAAGTGACATACATTTATTTGTCATTGAATCAATCATTCAAGAGATTCACTTGTAAAACACTGATTAACCCAGTAATGAAAGAAGTGAAGTCTGTATGAGTGAGTCATTGAATCATTCAAGAGATTCATTCAAAAACACTGATTCATCCAGTAATGAAAGAAGTGAAGTCTGTATGAGTGAGTCATTGAATCATTCAAGAGATTCATTCAAAAACACTGATTCATCCAGTAATGAAAGAAGTGAAGTCTGTATGAGTGAGTCATTGAATCATTCAAGAGATTAATTCAAAAACACTGATTCATCCAGTAATGAAAGTCTGTATGAGTCATTGAATCATTCAAGAGATTCATAAAAAAAATCACTGATTCATCCAGTAATGAAAGTCTGTATGAGTGAGTCATTGAATCATTCAAGAGATTCATTCAAAAACACTGATTCATCCAGTAATGAAAGTCTGTATGAGTCATTGAATCATTCAAGAGATTCATAAAAAAAACACTGATTCATCCAGTAATGAAAGTCTGTATGAGTGAGTCATTGAATCATTCAAGAGATTAATTCAAAAACACTGATTCATCCAGTAATGAAAGTCTGTATGAGTCATTGAATCATTCAAGAGATTCATAAAAAAACACTGATTCATCCAGTAATGAAAGTCTGTATGAGTGAGTCATTGAATCATTCAAGAGATTCATTCAAAAACACTGATTCATCCAGTAATGAAAGTCTGTATGAGTGAGTCATTGAATCATTCAAGAGATTCATTCAAAAACACTGATTCATCCAGTAATGAAAGAAGTGAAGTCTGTATGAGTGAGTCATTGAATCATTCAAGAGATTCATAAAAAAACACTGATTCATCCAGTAATGAAGCAAGTGAACTCTGTATGAGAGTCATTGAATCATTCAAGAGGTTCATTCAAAAACAATAATTAACCCAGTAATGAAACAAGTAGGGGTGTAAATCGGAGCCTTAATGACGATTCAATACGATACCGATTTCTTAAGCCAACGATTCGATTATTTTCGATACTTCAGAATTTCCCGCGATACGATTCGATACTAGATATTTTTACATGATATCTATTAAGTTTCAAATAAATCAACAAAAAAATAAATAATTAACCTTTTATTGAGAATACAGAAACAGTATTTGTGGCAAGCAGGACGAGGCCGAGGGACGTGAGAGAACGGCGCGAGGCCGGTGGCGTGAGAGTTAATGAACGTCACCTGTGAGACGCATCTCGCACCTCTCGCATCTCCGCTCCTCCGTGAGAGATGCGAGACCGGTGCGTCTCACAGGTGACGTTCACTAACACTCACGCCACCGGCCTCGCGCCGTTACACTATAGCCGTCTTTCTCTTTGCAAACGGCAGCATCTCTTACCACTGCTCCATCTGTTTTCCTGAAGCCAAAATACTTCCACACCCATGACTTGACGCCGACTGGAGTGTAACATTTCACTTTCATTGCCAGCTCGCTCTGACGGTTCCATCCTTCTTGAAAGTCAGACTCAACAATGTGTGTGAACGTAACGTGTGAAGTAGAAGACAATAATGAGGTTAGCGCCACTCGCAGCTTAGGAGTAGGTTGTACGCATCTGTCGGAGCGGATGCTGAAAAAAGACACGCAAACAGACAGGCGGCAAAATAAACACATTAATCGATACTCTTGCAAGCGCATCAATGCATTGAATCGTCGGCTGTATAATCGATGGATCGATACGAATCGATTAATATTTACACCCCTAGAAACAAGTGAAGTCTTTATGAGTGAGTCATTGAATCATTCAAGAGATTCATAAAAAAACACTGATTCATCCAGTAATGAAGCAAGTGAAGTCTGTATGAGTGAGTTAGGGCTGCAACTAACGATTATTTTCATAATCGATTAATCGGACGATTATTTTTTCGATTAATCGATTAATCGGATAAAATTTCAATTTGATTTTTTGTTTATTACAACTAAATAAAACCCTTAATCATGGTATTTATGTGTAAAAGTGTACAAAAGCCACACATTGAGTTTTACTAATATCAATATTTGCATTGTTTTTAATGATAATTGCTGATGGCAAGTTGACAACCATGAAAAACAAAAAAATCTAAATTATATACAACATTGTTTTAACAATTTTTGTTAAAAACTAATTTACACAGACATGTTCAGATGTGAAGATAGAAACCAAAAACATGTAAAGTACATAATTCATTTAATTTTTATTTAAGATTCAATTAATTATAAGGATAAATTGCTAAAATAAATATAGAAAGACTGAAAAAAAGCGTGTGAACGTAGTAGAGCCGCAGTAGATCGCGTTTGTAAAACAATTAAAACTTAATAGAAGACAAATGCTATAAAAAGAGAACGGAATGGAGACGCAGCAAACAGGCTTGATTAAAAGGACAAGAAAATGATGCATTAGTGCACAAGCATTCGCTGAAAACCACTGACTACAGTGACTAAAAAAACAATCTTTTACTGCTGCTGTTAATAACTGCCTTTATATTTAGTGCTTCACTTTCTAAACACCGTTTTAATTTAGCCTATTTCTGCGTAGCGCTATTTTAATCCATCACTTATGTTGCGAGCGAAATGATTGCACAACCTGATGCCCGAGACAAAATACAGACATCCCAAATCTCCCGGAAGTTCCGGGAGTCTCCCGCATATTGATAGCGGCTCCCTGATGCCCGCAAATTAGTTCAAACTCCTGGAATCTAGAGCGTGCAAGCAAGAGAGCGCATGCGAGACAGAAGAGAGTGCTCCAAAGTCCAAACTGTGTAGCGCGCGCACGACAGAGCGGCACAGGGAGAGAGACCTTGTGTGTGTGTGCGTGTGTGCCGCATCATGATAGGCCTGTTTCAACCAATCACCAGTAAATGCTCCCCGTGACGTAAGCAGAGCAACTAATCGATAATGACATTCGTTGACAACGATTTTCATAATCGATTATTATCGATTATATCGATTAGTTGTTGCAGCCCTAGAGTGAGTCATTGAATCATTCAAGAGATTCATTAAAAAAACACTGATTTATCCAGTAATGAAGCAAGTGAAGTCTGTATGAGTGAGTCATTGAATCATTCAAGAGATTCATTAAAAAAACACTGATTCATCCAGTAATGAAGCAAGTGAAGTCTGTATGAGTGAGTCATTGAATCATTCAAGAGATTCATTAAAAAAACACTGATTCATCCAGTAATGAAGCAAGTGAAGTCTGTATGAGTGAGTCATTGAATCATTAAAGAGATTCATTAAAAAAACACTGATTCATCCAGTAATGAAAGTAGTTAAGTCCTCATGAGTGAATCATTGAATCATTCACCCAACCTGATAAAAAAAATTAATTCAAATTAAATATATTTTTAAACAGACTGCAGCATTAAACATTTTGTCAGAGCCTCTAATAAATTTTTTTTTGTCTATTCAAAATTGTGATCTCTATTTTAAACAATAAATGTGTGAGAGAATCGTGCAGCGAGGTGAATATAAGCTGAAACCCTGAAGCGATGTTCAGCTCCAGGTCTAGCGGAGCGAGACGCCTCTTCGGTTCCAGCAACGACAGGAGCACAGATAACTGACAGCTTTCAGAACCAATCTTGTCACATCTTACTCATATTCACACCCGCCCACTCACACTCACACACTCTCTAACAAAACAGCATCATGTGCTCACAGCTACACATTCACACACCTACAGTATATCTGCTGGGTTACACATGACAATTATAAACAACCTCCACCTAATTATGTTGTTCTCGAGCAAACAGAAGAAAGAAAACAGCATAATCTTCAGAATTAGGGCATTATATATTGTATTTATTTTATATTTTTGCATTATTAATTTGAGTAACACTTTACAGTAAACATTAGTTAATACAGTAACTTACTAAAACTTTCAATACATTTGTTAGTATTTTATTTATTTAGTATTAATGTTAGGTTAAGTCCCACTGTGGTGAAAATCCAGTTTTTAATGTAGTTTATGTGTCTATGTGGTGTTTTTAATATGCTTTAAGACAAACCATGTGTAAATTCATAAGTCGACAGCATTGCTGAGTATTTTCTCCTTTAAACTGCAGTGAACCAAAGACAGTCTCAAAAACACGCTTTGAAATCGCTGGTGTTTCTGACGTCACAAACTACCGTGTAACCAATCAGATCAACGTGTGATCGTCAACCAGTGGATCTCTGAGTGAGTGAGTGAGTGGAGGCGGGGCTCATTTGCATATACATAGAACCGCGTATACTAAATGAGGCAAGGGTGTTGAGTTACATTCAAGATATTTTAAGGCATGAAGAATTTTTTTTCAACGAAAAATACTTTTAAATATGTCATTTTGGTGCTCAAAGATGAGTTTAAAGGGATAAAATTATTGACTACAGGGGGACTTTAATAAAAATACAACTGTTCATTGTTAGTTCATGTCACCTCAGGTCCATTAAATAATATTAACAAATACAATTTTTGTAATGTATTTGTCATATTAGGCAGAAACACAGGAAGCAATAGCGAGTATTATCCAATATTTATTAGAAGCACAAAGTATATAAGTCCAGGGTGCAGTGAGCCAGGTGGAGATTGGTGACGCAGGGACTTTGATGGTCAGTGTCGGTGAAGTGCAGACAAACGGTGAGACGATCCAAATCCACACGGAAGACGACGAACAGGAAACACCAGGCAGGAACACGAACCAGAAGACAGGGAAACATCAAACAACGATCTGACAAAGGTGAGAGAACAGTGGTGAGTTTATGAAGCGTGGTGAGATGAACTGCAGCTGGTGATTGTAATGATGAACAGCTGGAGTGGATCAGGTAATGACATACAGACACGCCCCTTGCACACGTGCACTCATACAACAACATAAACACAAGACTAGAAGGAACCAGCGAATACATCTACCGTGACAGTACCCCTCCTCCTAAGAACGCCTCCTGACGTTCTCAGACTCCCTTACCTGCCGATTGTAATCATCGATAAGGGAGTGATCCAGGATGTCCCTAGCAGGAACCCAACTTCTCTCCTCTGGACCGTAACCCTCCCAGTCCACCAAGTACTGAAATCCGCGTCCCCTCCGCCTAGAGTCCAGAATACGGTTGACCGAATATGTGGTCTCCCCATCTACGAGCCGCGGTGGGGGAGGAACCGGGACAGGCGGATTGATGTGAGAATGAAAAACGGGCTTGATTTTAGATACATGGAACACGGAATGAACCCTCCTGTATGCAGGAGGTAGTTTGAGGCGGACTGCCACCGGACTAATAATCTTGGTGACAGGAAACGGGCCAATAAATTTGGGAGCAAGTTTATTAGAAACGGTGCGAAGAGGAATGTTCTTAGTTGAAAGCCACACTTTTTGACCAACGACGTATACGGGAGGCTTTGACCGGTGGCGATCGGCCTTGGCCTTGGTGCGCGCCCCCACCTGGAGTAGAGTCTCCCGGGCTCTAGTCCAGGTGCGGTGACACCTCTGGACAAAGGCGTGAGCGGAGGGAACCGCAACCTCGGATTCCAGACTGGGAAAAATTGGTGGCTGGTAACCTACACTACACTCAAACGGAGATAGGCCCGTCGCTGACACTGGCAACGTGTTGTGTGCGTACTCCACCATAGACAGTTGTTGACTCCAAGACGAAGGATTTCTGGAAACCAAACATCGCAACATTCTCTCCAAATCTTGGTTGGCTCTCTCTGTTTGACCATTGCTCTGGGGATGAAACCCAGATGACAGACTAACCGTCGCCCCCAGTAATCTACAAAATTCTCGCCAAAATTTGGACACAAACTGGGGTCCCCGGTCGGAGACCACGTCTATCGGGAGGCCATGTAACCGAAAGACATGATCTACGACCGTAGCCGCTGTCTCCTTAGCTGAAGGCAATTTGGGTAAGGGAATGAAATGTGCTGCCTTCGAGAATCGATCCACCACAGTTAAAACTACTGTGTTACCCTGGGAGGGTGGGAGGGCGGTAATAAAATCTAGAGCGATATGGGACCAGGGTCTCGAAGGCACCGGCAGCGGTTGAAGTAGCCCATCTGGAGGTCGATTGGAAGACTTACCAGTGGCACAAACAGAGCAAGCCAAAACAAAATCGCGAATGTCACGAGCCATAAGTGGCCACCAGAATCGTTGCTTGACTAGAAATCCAGTGCGATTAATTCCTGGATGACAAGCTACGTTGGAGCTGTGACCCCACTGGATAACGTCAGACCGTAAGCCCTCCGGCACAAATAATCGGTTCGGTGGACACCCGGGCGGAGGCGTTACCCCTTTCAAGGCCTCTTTGACCTTCGCTTCGACCTCCCATGTGAGTGTTGAAACAAATACGGTTTCGGGTAAAATACACTCGGGAGTGGACGGGCGACCGGAAAAATCAAATATACGAGAAAGTGAGTCGGGTTTGATGTTCTTAGAACCCGGACGATATTGGAGAGAAAAATCAAAACGACCGAAAAAAAGTGCCCACCGAGCCTGCCTGGAGTTCAATCTTTTAGCAGTTCTGATATATTCGAGGTTCTTATGATTAGTCCAGACGATAAAAGGTACCCCCGACCCTTCTAACCAGTGACGCCACTCCTCCAACGCCAACTTGACTGCCAACAACTCTCTATTACCAATGTCGTAATTACGTTCGGCTGGAGATAAACGATGGGACAAAAACGCGCAAGGATGCATCTTGTCGTCTACAGGTGAACGCTGAGATAACACTGCCCCTACTCCCACCTCTGATGCGTCGACCTCCACCACGAACTGACGTGAAGAATCAGGGGTAATAAGAATGGGGGCAGAAACAAAGCGGCCTTTGAGTTTCCTGAACACAGTCTCGGCTGTGTCGGACCACCTGAACGCAGTTCTGGGGGAGGTCAAGGCAGTCAGAGGCGCGACCAGCTGGCTGAAGTTGCGAATGAATCGCCGGTAGAAATTGGCGAACCCCAGAAACCTCTGCAGGGCCTTGCGGGAATCTGGACTTGGCCAATCCACCACAGCCTTAATCTTCTCAGGGTCCATCCGCATCCCCTCAGACGACACGATGTATCCTAAAAAAGGAACAGACTGTGCATGAAAATCGCATTTCTCCGCCTTGACAAAAAGCCCATTCTCTAGCAACCTCTGAAGCACTCGTCGGACGTGCTGCACATGCTCCTGGAGAGATGCAGAGAAAATCAATATGTCATCCAGGTAGACATATATGAATTGATCGATCATATCTCGCAACACGTCATTGACCAGTGCCTGGAAAACTGCTGGGGAGTTGGACAGCCCAAACGGCATGACCAAATATTCAAAGTGCCCCCTAGGGGTGTTAAATGCAGTTTTCCACTCATCACCCTCCCTGATGCGGACCAAATGATAAGCGTTACGTAAATCCAATTTGGTGAAGATGGATGCCCCCTGCAATCTCTCGAAGGCTGAAGACATCAACGGCAAAGGATAAGTATTCTTTACCGTGATGTTATTCAGCCCTCGGTAATCAATGCAAGGTCGCAAAGAACCATCCTTTTTCCCCACAAAAAAGAACCCCGCCCCCGCTGGAGAAGAGGAAGGGCGAATGAACTTGGTTGCTAGAGAATCAGAAATATATTTCTCCATAGCCTCTCTTTCAGGAATCGAAAGCGAATATAACTTGCCCTTAGGCGGAGACTTACCTGGGAGTAAATCTATTGCACAGTCGTAGGGACGATGCGGAGGGAGAGAAGCAGCACGAGACTTACTGAACACTTCCTTCAGGTCCAGGTACTCCGCGGGCACGTTAGACAAATCCCCTGCTTCCTCCTGAAACACAGAAACAGGTACAGACGAACAAGCAGACACGAGACAAGACCTATGACATTCCTGACTCCACTCCAGCACAGATCTATGTATCCAGTCCACTCGGGGGTTGTGTTGAATGAGCCATGGGTGTCCTAGAACAACGGGTGCCAGTGGTGAATCCAGAATAAAAAATGAAATAGTTTCCGAGTGATTGCCAGAGGTGATGAGAGTGATTTCTTCAGTGGATAATGAGATGGTGGGGAGTTCTTGTCCGTTGAGTGCATGAACTGCAATCTGCTGTGGGAGGGGTTTGATGGGAATCTGAAATCTGCGTGCAAAATTATGGTCCATGAAATTACCTTCGGCCCCCGAATCCAACAGTGCTTGACAATCGTGCTGGTGGACTGACCATCTTAGTCTTACCGAGAGGAGGGTGGAGGTAGATCTTGTCGTGGATGAGGTCTTCCTGGCGGAGATCCCACCCGATAGTAGCCTCATGTTTACTATCGGGCTGGGCCTTTTACCGGACAGTTGTAGGCGTAGTGTCCGGCTCCTCCGCAGTACAGGCAAAGGCCCTGGGACCTCCGCCTCTCCTTCTCCTCCCGGGAAAGCCGAGCTCGACCCACCTGCATGGGCTCGTGATCGTAGACGGGGCTGACCACGTCCCTGCCGCTGGATCGTAGCCCGTCGGCTGCCTCAAGTGTGCGGGTGGACGTGGCTCGACGCTCGACTCTGGACAGCCGAGCGTCCACCCGCAGGGCCAGATCAATGAGTCCGTTGAGTGTAGTGGGAAGATCCAGGGCGTAGATCTCCTTCTGGACGCGGTCAGCCAACCCATGCAGGAACATGTCCCACTGCGCCTCCTCGTTCCATCCACACTCCGCCGCCAAGGTCCGGAACTCGATGGAAAACTCGGACACTGATCTTCCTCCCTGCCGTAACTCGACCAATGTTCTGGCCGCCTCTCTTCCAGTGACCGCACGGTCAAAAACCAGTCTCATCTCGGCGGCGAGGGTCTGGAACGAGGCACAGCATGGATTTTGGTTTTCCCACACCGCCGTTCCCCAGAGTGCCGCTCTCCCAGTCAGTAGCGTCAGCACAAACGCCACTTTGGTCTGCTCGGTCTGAAAAGTGTGAGGTTGCAGGGCAAAGTGCATCGAACCTCGAGTCAAAAAAGCTCTACAAAATGACGGTTCACCTGAGTATGCCTCTGGGGTGGGTAGCCGGGGTTCTGACTGGGAGGGGCTTCCTGATGGTGCGGGAGGAACGGCCGGTGTGGGTGGCGCAGTGGGATGTTGTAGGCGCTGGATCTGCTGGGTGAGCTCGGACACCTGCGTCACCAGGGCTAGGACTGCACGACCCGTATCTCCAATCTCCTTCTCTTGTGAGTCCATTCTACGGATGCTGTGATGGATAAATTCTTGGAGTGAGGATGACGAGGCGCTCGCTGCTTCCATTCCTTGGTCAGATCGTTCTGTCATATTAGGCAGAAACACAGGAAGCAATAGCGAGTATTATCCAATATTTATTAGAAGCACAAAGTATATAAGTCCAGGGTGCAGTGAGCCAGGTGGAGATTGGTGACGCAGGGACTTTGATGGTCAGTGTCGGTGAAGTGCAGACAAACGGTGAGACGATCCAAATCCACACGGAAGACGACGAACAGGAAACACCAGGCAGGAACACGAACCAGAAGACAGGGAAACATCAAACAACGATCTGACAAAGGTGAGAGAACAGTGGTGAGTTTATGAAGCGTGGTGAGATGAACTGCAGCTGGTGATTGTAATGATGAACAGCTGGAGTGGATCAGGTAATGACATACAGACACGCCCCTTGCACACGTGCACTCATACAACAACATAAACACAAGACTAGAAGGAACCAGCGAATACATCTACCGTGACAGTATTAGTAAATGTTTAAATTGACATTAAGATTAATAAATGATTTAGAAGTATTTTTCATTGGACATTAACTAGTGTTGCCTACATTGCATAAAATGATTTTCTTTCTCAGTTATTTTGTCTTGTTTTCCAGTACAAATATCTATAACCAAGTTACATTTACTGGAGAAGCAAAATTCATCATTATGAAGCTGAGAAATCAGAAATCAACTTAAATCAAAGGGAAAACACTTCATTTTGATGATAAAAAAATAAAATAGATCATTTTACAGAGTCATTTTACTTCTCCAGTAAATGTATCATGATTTAAGAATGTTTAGATATTTATGTTATGTGTAAATTTGTGACAAATATTTTACTTGATAATCCAAAATAAGGCACATGGTTATGGAAATATAACTCATATTACATTGAATCTGAAGCAAAAATGAAATCAATTTACTCTAGAATGAACCCAGCGATAATTTGGAGCAGTGCATAAACAAACTATGAGGGATGTGAGATGATTGGAGAGTGCATGTGTGTGTGAGAGAGTAAGAGGAGTTGTGTTGTGTCCGAGTGACAGTAAGGCCATCATCTGAGGAAGGACATCAGAAAAACAGAGCAATGCACATTAAAGCATGTCAAGTCCACAGGAAAAGCAGGTCATGCTGTGTGCATGTGCAATGTAAGGAAAACGCTGGATTTTTGAATCAGCAGAATGAAGGGACGCTCACAGGCTTTAGACTCACTGGAATCATCAAGTTATTAAATGCTTTATGGTGACCGTCCACCATCTTTAAATAATGACACATTCATGCAAAAACACAATATAACCTGTGTTTCCAGAGCAACCTGAAACCAAATGTCTCTTTATGCCATAATCTGCACTAACAAAACGGTTCACATTCAATGTTGCTGACAAAAATGCCCTGCATCAGTTCTTTACACATGTGAAAAATGAAAATGCATCTTCTCACTGCAGACTGATGCAGGTTATTGCAAAATATGATGTTGCATAATTGTGTGTGATATCATGTAGTGAATTAAAGCAAGCATCTTCATCCCAGAGTTGATCTTTAACATACGGGCTGACGAATGAAAGCCTGCAGCCGAGCGTCTGTTCGAAAGAGCAAGAACATGGAAAAAATATGCATGTGTCAGAGAAATAATAATCCAAGAGCAGGAGGAGTCATGCAGTTGCTTAGTAAAATGCTCGATGAGTCACGACGTGGATGCATATGAATTTAAGTTTTGTGGGATCATAAGGGCTTTTTTAAGCAGCGGCACAGCAATGCTCCTGGGATCAGCGGATGATTCACACCTCTTATTCACACTCGTTTTTAGAGGAATAGTTCACACAAAATGTAAATTCTGTCATCATTTCCTCTAAACTTGATGTTTAGCAGAAGATATTTTCCAGTGATAAATTCACATTCAGACTTGAGTTGTGTGAAAACTATCAAAGTGGCGGAAATCTTTTAAAAATTTAAACTACTATTATTCCGTATTATTACTTCTTGTCTATTTTGTAGCTTCACAATAACAGCAATTATTAACATTTTGCTAAACATGTCATAGAGATTTTAGAATCACAAGGACGAATCTCTATTACTTTATATGTTTTAGACAATCACCCGATCCTCAATCACTACGTTTCCATCCAAACTTCCAAATGGAAATGAATTATGGGCCTTGCTATTCCCCAAGTTGTCTTTTCGAAAAACTCTCGTGGTTATTTTTCAAAAGTAGGATGCTTTGTTTCTAAATGCCTGCGCAAAAATGCTGGTTGAGATGCAACGCACTGTGGATTCTCTTCACTGCCAATGCATGTAAAGCCAAACAAAATGTATTTCTCATCATATTTACACCTCTTTTTCTGTGAATTGCTGGAGATGGTGAGATGGTGTTTTAGCTTCAGATGCATGTCAGTATCAGGATCAGAGTAAACTTCTCTCTGTGCTGCGGGACGAAATGACAAGCGGTAACGTGCACTTACTGTATGCATGGCACTTAAATGCATTCGTTTTTACCTCAAAAGATGGGGTTATTTGTACATTTCAGTATTTTGTTGAGTACTCCAGTTTGGGAACCACTGGAATATTGCATAACATATTTGCGAATAAAGCAGCGTTTCCATCCCATGCAGGGCTTGACTCTTTTTTTGCAACGTCATTACGCTATTTCCACGTCATTGCGCTATTTCTACGTCATTGCGCTATTTCTACGTCATTACGCTATTTCCACATCATTGCGCTATTTCTACGTCATTGCGCTATTTCCACGTCATTGCGCTATTTCTACGTCATTGCGCTATTTCTACGTCATTACGCTATTTCTACGTCATTGCGCTATTTCTACGTCATTACGCTATTTCCACGTCATTGCGCTATTTCTACGTCATTGCGCTATTTCCACGTCATTGCGCTATTTCTACGTCATTGCGCTATTTCCACGTCATTGCGCTATTTCCACGTCATTGCGCTATTTCTACGTCATTGCGCTATTTCCACGTCATTGCGCTATTTCTACGTCATTACGCTATTTCCACGTCATTGCGCTATTTCTACGTCATTGCGCTATTTCCACGTCATTGCGCTATTTCTACGTCATTGCGCTATTTCCACGTCATTGCGCTATTTCTACGTCATTACGCTATTTCTACGTCATTACGCTATTTCCACGTCATTGCGCTATTTCTACGTCATTGCGCTATTTCCACGTCATTGCGCTATTTCTATGTCATTGCGCTATTTCCACGTCATTGCGCTATTTCTATGTCATTGCGCTATTTCTACGTCATTGCGCTATTTCTACGTCATTGCGCTATTTCCACGTCATTGCGCTATTTCCACGTCATTGGTCTATATATACGTTGTTGAGCTATTTCCACGTCATTGCACTATTTCTACATTACTGTGCTATTTCTACGTCATTGCGCTATTTCTACGTCATTACGCTATTTCCACGTCATTGCGCTATTTCTACGTCATTGCGCTATTTCCACGTCATTGCGCTATTTCTACGTCATTGCGCTATTTCTACGTCATTACGCTATTTCTACGTCATTGCGCTATTTCTACGTCATTACGCTATTTCCACGTCATTGCGCTATTTCCACGTCATTGCGCTATTTCTACGTCATTGCGCTATTTCCACGTCATTGCGCTATTTCCACGTCATTGCGCTATTTCTACGTCATTGCGCTATTTCCACGTCATTGCGCTATTTCTACGTCATTACGCTATTTCCACGTCATTGCGCTATTTCTACGTCATTGCGCTATTTCTACGTCATTACGCTATTTCCACGTCATTGCACTATTTCTACATTACTGTGCTATTTCTACGTCATTGCGCTATTTCTACGTCATTACGCTATTTCCACGTCATTGCGCTATTTCTACGTCATTGCGCTATTTCCACGTCATTGCGCTATTTCTACGTCATTGCGCTATTTCTACGTCATTACGCTATTTCTACGTCATTGCGCTATTTCTACGTCATTACGCTATTTCCACGTCATTGCGCTATTTCTACGTCATTGCGCTATTTCCACGTCATTGCGCTATTTCTACGTCATTGCGCTATTTCCACGTCATTGCGCTATTTCCACGTCATTGCGCTATTTCTACGTCATTGCGCTATTTCCACGTCATTGCGCTATTTCTACGTCATTACGCTATTTCCACGTCATTGCGCTATTTCTACGTCATTGCGCTATTTCTACGTCATTACGCTATTTCCACGTCATTGCGCTATTTCTACGTCATTGCGCTATTTCCACGTCATTGCGCTATTTCTACGTCATTGCGCTATTTCTATGTCATTGCGCTATTTCCACGTCATTGCGCTATTTCCACGTCATTGCGCTATTTCTACGTCATTGCGCTATTTCCACGTCATTGGGCTATTTCCACGTCATTGGTCTATATATACGTTGTTGAGCTATTTCCACGTCATTGCACTATTTCTACATTACTGTGCTATTTCTACGTCATTACGCTATTTCTACGTCATTACGCTATTTCCACGTCATTGCGCTATTTCTACGTCATTGCGCTATTTCCACGTCATTGCTCTATATATACGTCATTGCGCTATTTCCACGTCATTGCGCTATTTATACGTCATTGCTCTATATATACGTCATTGCTCTATATATACGTCACTGCGCTATTTCTACGTTATTGTGCTATTTCTACATCATTATGCTATTTCTACGTCACACGCTATTTCTACGTCATTATGCTATTTCTGCATCATTGCGCTATTTCTACATCATTACGCTATTTCTACATCATTTTGTTAAAGGCACACTAAACAGGAATTCTGTTTTTGTCAAACAGCGACCCCTAGAGTCGCTGTGGAATACTTGCACTGTCGTAAATACCCCCACCCCACCTCACACACTGGTACCTGTTCGGTAGGATAGAAGCGTCGGGCATGCAACAGGCACAGATAGACTCCGAAGATATTGACCAGGTAATGTTTCACGATTTCATACAAATATTAGGCTACTGCATACTGCATAGTCTACTGAACTACTGATGATGGTAAAAGGATAATAATAACTATATGTCAAGTGTTAGACTACTTTATAATAAAGTAGCCTACCGCGTTTGCTGGCTTATAACGTTTTTACATGATTGCTGCTAAATCACAAGTACATAGCCTATAGTCTAGGACTACTGTATAATTTCATTTGTGCTTTTTGATTGTAATGTAAACATTACAAAATGCCAGATAACATCAATAAAGTTAAATGTACGTCGCATTATTTCATAACATTCGCCGTTGTGATGTCATTAGACATAATTATTGCAATTTATCATAATAGTTTGCAAATTGTGCTCGTTTACACTTTTTACAACCTCTAGGCTTATTTGTGTCCTGATAATTATGTGAGATATTGACAACTGTTCTCATGATAATCTCATGATAAATTATTGGACTGGTCTAATTATCAACAATGGATGAATGAACAGCATCGTAAAAAATGACATACTACAAGCAAGCGCAACAACATACAATATAGAATGCAAACAAGTTTACAAATAAGATATTTACTTACTAGTCCATCAACAAGATCGCCAGGTCAGCATTGCTGTTGCATCCAGTGCTGCTTTTTAGCTCGCGCCAACGAGTAAATGACTGAGCGAGTGACTCTTGTCCGGTTCCTCACGCGGTCAGATTCTCTTTTCCTTTTCCTAGTCTCTTCCGACCGCGTTTTCTTTACTTTTCCATCTTCGACTCGAGTATCACGTCTGAAATGCGCGCAAGTGTCTTCGTGCTTCATATGTTGTTGTTGATGTGTGTGACGTCGTTGCCGTAAAGCATTTCGTGATTCTCGCGAGATTTGTCAGGGGCGATCCTCTCAAACTTGCATTGCTGGTTTTTTCAGCGGCGTACCCCCCCCCCCAAGCTTTACTACCAGGATGATTCGCCCTAATATGAGTTTGTTTACCACCGAAATGACTTTGAAGCTGTTATATTAAGGTAAAATTCTGGCATAGTGTGCCTTTAAGTACTCCAGTTTGGGAACCACTGGAATTTTGCATAAAATATTTGCGAATAAAGCAGCGTTTCCATGCAGGGCTTGACTCTTTTTTTGCAACGTCATTACGCTATTTCCAAGTCATTGGACTATTTCTACGTCATTACGCTATTTCCATGTCATTGCGCTATTCCTACATCATTGCGCTATTTCTACGTCATTGCGCTATTTCTATTTCTTCATCATTACGCTATTTCTACGTCATTGCGCTATTTCTACATTGTGCTATTTCTACATCATTGCGCCATTTCAACGTCATTGCGCTATTTTTACGTCATTGCGCTATTTCTACGTCATTACACTATTTCTCACGTCATTGCGCTATTTCTATTTCTACGTCATTGCGCTATTTCTATGTCATTGCGCTATTTCTACGTCATTGCGCTATTTCTACGTCATTGCGCTATTTCTACGTCATTGCGCTATTTCTACGTCATTGCGCTATTTCTACATCATTGCACTATTTGTACATCATTGCGCTTTTTTTGTACCTCATTGCGCTATTTCAACGTCATTGCGCTACTTCTACATCATCATGATTTTTCTATCCGTCAATCCCATTGCTAACTGATTATTTGGTTGCATGAAAACGTAGCCAGTGAGGATCGGCTGATTGTCTATGAAGCATCACTGCGTTTCTAAACCTGATTCTGCCGAAACACAAGAGCAGGTCAAAAGAACAGCATCTCTGTGTGGTTGAGCGGCTCCCAGGGGCCCGGGGCCGATGAATGTCAACCCAGAATATGCTAATCCACCATGACAACTGGTGCAGAAAACATGTTCTCTCTGACTTCAGGACCCTTGATATTTCACAAAGTCAAACGGGACGAGGCAGTTGCCGGCCCCGGGGACACTCAGATCGGATTATTTACACATACGAACACGCGTTTCATCACGAGGTGCTCGGGTCGCGCCGAGGTTCACCTTCTTCACACACACACACACACACACACACACCTTGGCCGTCTCCAGCCGTGAGACGAGATTGAGCATCTGCAGGAACAGAGGAACCAGCCGAGAGTGTAAATCGACTGAAGACTCAAAGCCATGAGGGAAATGACAGATGCTGTTTGTACCATTGTGTAAATGAGAACAATTATATACTGACAAACGCTACATATACTATTAGCATTTTGTCTAGAAACAAACAAATTGTAAAAAAACAAAACAAAATTATAATATATAGTTATAAATAGTATGTTAACTTTTATTTTAGATGTGATTAATCAGGCTGTTCAACGATTAATCACATCTAAAATAAAAGTTTGTATTTACATGTGTGTACTGTGTATAATTATATTGTGTATATATAAATATACACATGCATGTATACATGTAATAATTTTTTATTATATATAATATAAATTATATATACAGTATATATATGCAAATATTTCTCAAATATATACATGCATGTGTGTATATTTATGTATACAAAATAATTATACACAGTACACACATGTAAATACAAACTTTTATTTTAGATGTGATTAATTGCGATTAATAGTCGCACAGCACTATTTTAATGTTTTTGAAAGAATCTCTTCTGCTCACCAAAGCTGCGTTTATTGATCAAAAATACAGTAAAAATTGTGAAATATTATTCCAATGTAAATCATCTGTTTTCTATGTGAATATATAGTAAAGTGTAATTTATTCCTGTGATCAAAGCTGAATTTTCAGCATCATTACTCCAGTCTTCAGTGTCACATGATCCTTCAGAAATCACTATAAGAATTTACTGAGTCAGCCAATATTACTGAGAGGTCAGAGGTCAGAAACGGCACCAGTGAAGGTCAGGCTGAAGAAGTGTGTTTTAGTTCATCTCAGATCACGCTTCAGTTCGGCCCGAGAGGATTTGCCGTAAATCCGCCGCCTAGAGTGTGTGTGAGATTGAAGTGTGTGTGGTGTATTTCTCATTTCATGACACGAGGGGAGGGGAGCTAATAACACACGCAAACACTGACGTCAGTGGTGTGATACAGCATGGCAGGGCTGAAAGCTGTGTGTGTGTGTGTGTGTGTGTGTGTGTGTGCTACTCACAGGCTGATGGAGTTTTTGTCTCCAAGGTCGAGCGCCTGTTAAACTCAACGATGGAACCCTAGAGACATGAACAACAGCTAATATGAGATGAACACAACACAACGCTTCTGAGAACATACACACGGACGCGTGTAATGTGGCACTGTGATGCAGAAAACAGAATCCAGTCTTAAAAACTGAACTTTTAATGCAGAAAGTCACAGACTTTGTAAAATTTTGTAAGAATAAAGACGTAGACGTAGGGCTGCACACTGGTATAGACGAGTGTGTGTGTGTAAGCTTGTGTGACGCTCGTCTGCATCTCAATATATGAACACGTGAACTTCATCTCACAGTTTCCTCAAGTGAAACGCTGCAGAAGAGACTATCGACAGATACACACACGCTCACACACACACACACGCTCACACACACACACGCGCTCTCTCACACACGCGCTCTCTCACACACGCCCTCTCACACACGCCCTCTCACACACACGCTCTCTCACACACACGCTCTCTCACACACACACGCCGCTCTCACACACACGCCCTCTCACACACACGCACTCTCACACACACGCTCTCTCACACACACGCTCTCTCACACACACGCCGCTCTCACACACACGCCCTCTCACACACACCCTCTCACACACGCGCTCTCTCACACACGCGCTCTCTCACACACGCCGCTCTCACACACACGCACTCTCACACACGCGCTCTCTCACACACGCCGCTCTCACACACGCCGCTCTCACACACACGCCCTCTCACACACGCGCTCTCTCACACACGCCCTCTCACACACGCCCTCTCACACACGCGCTCTCTCACACACGCGCTCTCTCACACACGCGCTCTCTCACACACGCGCTCTCTCACACACGCCCTCTCTCACACACGCCCTCTCACACACGCGCTCTCACACACGCGCTCTCTCACACACACGCCGGTCTCACACACGCGCTCTCACACACGCGCTCTCTCACACACGCGCTCTCTCACACACGCGCTCTCTCACACACGCCCTCTCACACACGCCCTCACACACACGCCGCTCTCACACACACGCCGCTCACACACACGCCGCTCTCACACACACGCTCTCTCACACGCCCTCTCACACACACGCACTCTCACACACACGCCCTCTCACACACGCCCTCTCACACACACGCACTCTCACACACACGCTCTCTCACACACACGCTCTCTCACACACACGCCGCTCACACACACGCACTCTCACACACACGCCCTCTCACACACACGCCCTCTCACACACGCGCTCTCTCACACACGCGCTCTCTCACACACGCGCTCTCTCACACACACGCCGCTCTCACACACACGCCGCTCTCACACACGCGCACTCTCACACACGCCCTCTCACACACGCCCTCTCACACACACACGGCCTCTCACACACACACGCGCTCTCTCACACACGCCCTCTCACACACGCGCACTCTCACACACGCCCTCTCACACACGCGCACTCTCACACACGCCCTCTCACACACGCGCACTCTCACACACGCCCTCTCACACACGCGCACTCTCACACACGCCCTCTCACACACGCCCTCTCACACACACACGGCCTCTCACACACACACGCGCTCTCTCACACACGCCCTCTCACACACGCCCTCTCACACACGCCCTCTCACACACGCCCTCTCACACACACACGCGCTCTCTCACACACGCCCTCTCACACACACACGCGCTCTCTCACACACGCCCTCTCACACACGCCCTCTCACACACGCGCACTCTCACACACGCCCTCTCACACACACACGCGCTCTCTCACACACGCCCTCTCACACACACACGCGCTCTCTCACACACGCCCTCTCACACACGCCCTCTCACACACACACGCGCCCTCTCACACACGCCCTCTCACACACGCCCTCTCACACACGCCCTCTCACACACACGCTCTCTCACACACACACGCGCTCTCTCACACACGCCCTCTCTCACACGCGCACTCTCACACACGCCCTCTCACACACACGCGCTCTCTCACACACGCCCTCTCTCACACGCGCACTCTCACACACGCCCTCTCACACACACACGCGCTCTCTCACACACGCCCTCTCACACACGCCCTCTCACACACACACGCGCTCTCTCACACACGCCCTCTCTCACACGCGCACTCTCACACACGCCCTCTCACACACACACACGCCCTCTCACACACGCCCTCTCACACACGCCCTCTCACACACACGCTCTCTCACACACACGCTCTCTCACACACACGCTCTCTCACACACACGCCGCTCTCACACACACGCCGCTCTCACACACACGCCCTCTCACACACGCCCTCTCACACACACGCGCTCTCTCACACACACGCCCTCTCACACACGCCCTCTCACACACGCGCTCTCTCACACACGCGCTCTCTCACACACACGCCGCTCTCACACACACGCACTCTCACACACACGCTCTCTCACACACACGCCGCTCACACACACGCACTCTCACACACACGCCGCTCTCACACACACGCTCTCACACACGCCCTCTCACACACACGCACTCTCACACACACGCCCTCTCACACACGCCCTCTCACACACACGCACTCTCACACACACGCTCTCTCACACACACGCTCTCTCACACACACGCCGCTCTCACACACACGCCCTCTCACACACGCGCCGCTCTCACACACGCGCACTCACACACGCGCTCTCTCACACACGCGCCGCTCACACACACGCTCTCTCACACACGCCCTCTCACACACGCGCACTCTCACACACGCGCTCTCTCACACACGCCCTCTCACACACGCCCTCTCACACACGCCCTCTCACACACGCGCACTCTCACACACGCGCTCTCTCACACACGCCCTCTCACACACGCCCTCTCACACGCGCTCTCTCACACACACGCCCTCTCACACACGCCCTCTCACACACGCGCTCTCTCACACACGCGCTCTCTCACACACACGCCGCTCACACACACGCACTCTCACACACACGCTCTCTCACACACACGCCGCTCACACACACGCACTCTCACACACACGCCGCTCTCACACACACGCTCTCACACACGCCCTCTCACACACACGCACTCTCACACACACGCCCTCTCACACACGCCCTCTCACACACACGCACTCTCACACACACGCTCTCTCACACACACGCTCTCTCACACACACGCCGCTCTCACACACACGCCCTCTCACACACGCGCCGCTCTCACACACGCGCACTCTCACACACGCGCTCTCTCACACACGCGCCGCTCACACACACGCTCTCTCACACACGCCCTCTCACACACGCGCACTCTCACACACGCGCTCTCTCACACACGCCCTCTCACACACGCCCTCTCACACACGCCCTCTCACACACGCCCTCTCACACACACGCCCTCTCACACACACGCCCTCTCACACACACGCCCTCTCACACACACGCCCTCTCACACACGCCCTCTCACACACGCCCTCTCACACACGCCCTCTCACACACGCCCTCTCACACACACGCCCTCTCACACACGCCCTCTCACACACGCCCTCTCACACACGCCCTCTCACACACGCCCTCTCACACACGCCCTCTCACACACGCCCTCTCACACACACGCTCTCTCACACACACGCTCTCTCACACACACGCTCTCTCACACACACGCTCTCTCACACACACGCCGCTCTCACACACACGCTCTCACACACGCCCTCTCACACACACGCCCTCTCACACACGCCCTCTCACACACACGCACTCTCACACACACGCTCTCTCACACACACGCTCTCTCACACACACGCCGCTCTCACACACACGCACTCTCACACACACGCCCTCTCACACACGCCCTCTCACACACACGCTCTCTCACACACACTCACTCACACACGCACACACTCACTCACACACTCACACATACTCACTCACACACGCACACACTCACACACTCACACACATACTCACTAGTGATGGGGGAAAAAATCGATTCTGTTCGGTATCGCGATATTTTGCGCACGCAATTATATCGATACAGTAGCGCAAAGTATTGCGATATTTAATTATAAAATTATCTGTTTTACTTTCCGGTTTTCTCAGAGTTTAATCTGATCATTTACATTTGCGTATTACATCCACAAGGTGGCGCTTGTTGCGGTGCTTTGTTGTCTACATTCAACAACAAATTCAAATGAAAATGGCTTCACTATTGGTTGTACACGACGCTCCGTCTTCTTTCAAATCGAAAGTGTGGTTAAATTTCGGTTTTATGATTATTCTCAGGTTTATGTTACTCTATGTCTGCTTTATGTTACTCTATTGTATTTAAATAATTTTAAGTTATGTGCTGGGAGCTCAGTGAGCTTTGTTTGTTTCATAATTCATATTAAATATTACCTGCTCGGTCCTGTCTGTCAGCGCGTTGTCAGTGTCCTCTATTTTTCACTGCTTGAGTACATGGGTTGAAATCCCCCCCTAAACCCTCATTCACTAAGTTAGGCCTATTCCCTAAGTTAGTCCACTAATACTGTTCACTTGAAGGAGTGAATGAAAACAAGTGAGCGAATTCGGACAGGCGTTGAGCGTAACGTTACATAAGCTGTAGCCTACATTCGTTAATGCAGTGCAATGTGGGCCAGAGACGAGATCTGACACGCGTCCCATTTTCTCACAAATCTCTATGTTTATTTAAGACTTTATTTAAATAATTTAAGATTGCTCTTATGAGGACACTCGACAAAACGGACATTTTGGCATAATTTGTGTGTGTTATGGTTTGTTCAAGCCCGGAAGAGAACTCGATACTGACGCGCGTCTTTTCTGTGGGTCGTGTGTGTGTGTGTGTAATACAGGCAGGATTTAACGGATACTGCGTAATTGCGTTAAACATGTTTAACGCTGTAAACTTTTTTTTGTTTTTGTTGCGGTGCCGCGGTGGGCAAGTGATGAAACCAGTGTTGCGACTGAACACCGTGTAACACCGGTAACACCGACTATAGCAAGCCTAGAGCTCAACATTCATGTGAGAGGTCTCCTATTCAGAGAATAATTATGTCCTGTCCTGTAATAAGGTCCTGTGTCCTGAATGTTCAAGAACAAGTTTTCAAGTTTTTGCTCTACCCTCCTAAGTTTTTGCACTAGCACTTTTGCACTGTGTAGAAGATAATGTTTACAGAATTAAATGTGACATTTAAAGTGAGTTGAGCGGTCTTATTTTCCTAATTTTTTGTAATGACTTTGAATAATATGGGGGACATGAATCGCAATATCGCAGAATTGAATCGCAATACTTGCTGTATCGCAATATATTGAGAATCGCAATAATATTGAATCGTGGCCCAAATATCGCAATACTATCGAATCGTCACATTTTTGACAATTCCCACCCCTAATACTCACTCACACACGCACACATACTCACGCACACACGCACCCATACTCACTCACACACGCACACATACTCTCACACACGCACACATACTCTCACACACGCACACATACTCACTCACACACGCACACATACTCACACACACACGCATACTCACTCACATACTCACACACATACTCACTCACACACTCACTCACACATACTCACTCACACACGCACACATACTCACTCACACATACTCACTCACTAGGGGTCGACCGATTATCGGCGCCGATAGTGAGCATTTTTATGGTTATCGGTATCGGCCATTTTCAAAACCGATTTGCCGATAAAATAATTTTATTTTGAAATGCGCTATATTTGGCTCTAACGCAGGCATCTCTGTCGAAACTCACCACTCTGTAGACTAGACCAATGTCCCGCACATCTGATTTGTTGGGAGTCACGAGTCCGGCCAATCAGCGCTAAAGCTGAGGCACTGAAAGTGTTGCACTCTCACACCGAGAGCACTCGCTGACTGGAGCTGCTTCACTGATCACGCATCAGTCTCTCAAAGTTAAGACAGCAGCAGACTTTGCTGAAGTAGCAATACTTTACTACACTGAAGTTGCAAAACACCTCAATATAACAGGGTCCTGTGATTTCCGCGATGCAGAAAACACGGAAGGAATCGCGGAATCCAGTCATAAAAACGGAATTTAATGTATAAAGCGGATCGTCACGGAATTTGTCAACTTCTTGATGAATTAATAAAAGAACAGGTCAGTACAAATCAAATCGGATGTCAAACCGCAAACCGTTATTTAAATATGAATCCTGCGTGTCTCTAAATGAATGGCGCAGACGCGTGATCATTACCATACACACACACACACAGGAGCACGCGTGACGCTTGCGCTGTTTTCAGCCGCATCATTATATGAGGACATGATTGCATAAACATCATCTCCAGAGCCGCTTAGTCACTTCATGAGCTTAATGCTTTAACTGAGAAAAGTTATCGTCATGTCCATAGGGTCATATCATAAACACACAGAAACTCAAAGATCTCAACGGCAACCCGTCAAAATAAAAGTTCGGTTTTTCATAGGGCCCTAAAAATGTAATTTGTGATAAACTGTAAATAAATTGAATTGTTTGATAATTTCAATTAATTAGAAATGCTTTTTTTATTAGTAAAATTTAATTTTACCATTAAAATAGTCTTTTAAGTTTTACAAAATGTTTACAGAATGCTGCTGGGTGCTCCCTGAATTTTTTTATAGTTATTATTATTAATAATGTTATTAATTATGTTATTATTAACAGTTCTCAGATTTAAAAATATGATTAAAATCATTTAAAGAATGTTTTTTTAAAAACCCTTTGTTATTCTTAATTTTGACTTTAACTTACATTTTTACACCAGACATTGGCTATATCGGTTCAAAATATCGGTTATCGGTCTACTTGATCTGTAATAATCGGTATCGGCCCTGAAAATCACATATCGGTCGACCCCTATCACTCACACATACTCACTCACACATACTCACTCACACACTCACTCACTCACACATACTCACTCACACACGCACACATACTCACTCACACACGCACACATACTCACTCACACACGCACACATACTCACTCACACACGCACACATACTCACTCACACACTCACACACGCACACATACTCACTCACACACACACACACGCACACATACTCACTCACACACGCACACATACTCACTTACTCACACATACTCACTCACTCACACATACTCACTCACACACGCACACATACTCACTCACACACGCACACATACTCACTCACACACGCACACATACTCACTCACACACGCACACATACTCACTCACACACGCACACATACTCACTCACACACTCACACACGCACACATACTCACTCACACACGCACACATACTCACTTACTCACACATACTCACTCACTCACACATACTCACTCACTCACACATACTCACTCACACACGCACACATACTCACTCACTAGGGTTGTGCCGATAGACGATAGTATCGTGTATCGACGATAGTCCGAGATATTGCCGATGGCAAATGCCTTTGACGATATCAACACGATAATTGGTTCGTTTACCATTAAAGTTGCAGTAGGGAGTTTTGAGAAAATGTTGACTTAGCCTGAAAATTTGAACAAGCACAACTTCCAGGTCCAACCCCCTTGCTCTCTGCTGCGCTACAGCCCTCCCTCCACAGCTCCTCCCCCACAGCGGAGCCTGCCGTGAACGCGCAGGCTAGTAAACAGGACAACCGATGACGGCGGATTATAAACAGTTATGGAACATTCACTAATAGGGACGAAACATCAACGATATGCTTTACATTGACTATGGCCTGCCCATACTTTGACTACAAACTTGGTCCTCAAATCATTATGTATTTTGCAATACATGTAACTTTATAACGTTGCACTCTTTCTATAAGTTATAAATAGCTAGTAAGATAACCTTAAAGGATTAGTTCACTTTTAAAAAAACTTTTGCTAATAATTTACTCACCCCCATGTCATCCAAGATGTCCATGTCTTTCTTTCTTCAGTCGAAAAGAAATTAAGGTTTTTGATGAAAACATTCCAGGCTTTTTCTCCATATAATGGACTTCAATAGGACACAAACGTTTCAAGGACCAAATGACAGTTTCAGTGCAGCTTCAAAGGGCTTTAAACGATACCAGACGATGAATAAGGGTCTTATCTAGCGAAACGATCGGTCATTTCAAAAATAAATAAAAAACTTTAAGTTTTATAAGCACAAATGCTCGCCTTGCTCTGTTCTGTGATGCACGTTCGTGACTCTCCTGTTTGAACTCGTTCATCAAAATGAACAAATCTTTTTTCGAGTCATTTCATTCGTTGAATGAACGAAATGACTCCAAAAAAGACTCGTTCAAAATGAACAAATCTTTTTTCAAAAAGAGATTTGTTCATTTGGATGAACGAGTTCGAACAGGAGAGTCACGAACGACGGTACGCGCTCGCGCTGTGCAAGAGAGGGGTGATCAGCGCGTACACGAGCGTGATTGACACTGCTAAGACATTCCTCCTGGCTCTGATTGGTTGTTTCTGACCGGGAGCGGTGTATTTCTGCAAATGGCAATAGGACCACAGGGAGGAGCCAGAGGAGCTTGATTTTTCCACAGATTATCTGTCTCATATTCTACTGTCAGGACATAATGACAGTTTTAACAAATATTTGTTTACAAAAGCTACCTAGTGGAGCTTTAATGTATTAAATTATTATTATTATTATTATTATTATTATTATTATAAAGCTAGTATTATTATTAAATTAATATTAGGAACTAGCCTACAATTAATTTGCCTTGCCTAAATTCATAACGACATCACCATAGACTAACACTTGCGACATCAACGACACACGCGTATGAGGACTCCTCTAAGAAAATGTTTTTAAAACAGACTAAAAAACTACATCCCACATCAAAACTGAATTTAAAGGTGATCCATTCACAATTTGTCAAGAGCTGTTTTAACAGACGCATCATTCTTATACAGATCCAAGATGAAAACGGCATCGTTGTTCATAAGCATTTTGTTTCTATAGCACATTAACAAAACGTTTAATGGCACTAAAAACACTAAAAACAATACAATTACTAAATAATAATAATATCACTAAAATGATATAGTTTTTCAGTCATTAATGTCAGTCAACAAGAGAAATATTAAGCCAGTAAATTAAGATAGTTGCTATAGCCTACCGTTATATCCATCGTCGTCACCGAGAGATGCCGAAAGCTCACTCCATTTTTACTTTCACTTTCAGGGAATGAGCGCGTTTACATGCACCTTCTTAACCCGATTATGCTGAATAAATGGACAATGCATGTGGTCATGTAAACTTAATAACCTGTTTTCCTTTATCGGAGTCAGGTCATAAGTTTAATATAAATGAATCGACTGATTTCTGCCGCTTACTCTGAATTCTCCCGGCATGTAAAACACATGAACCAGCGTTCTTTGGGTGAAAAGTGCGCACATGTGAAGTTCATCCAGACAGAGAGAGCACTGGAGGATATCGCAAACTCTGACTCTTTCTGGACAAAAGAAACTATTAAAACGTGTTCTCATCTCGTGCAGAAATAGCGTCAAAATGCTGCATCTGTAACGCATGAGAGGATATGTGTGTCTAAATTTCGCGCTGACATGTTGAAATACTCTGAGTAAGATACAAGAATGATTAGGATTTTCTTTTTTTACCTCACTATAGCGGGAAATAACCTGATTTAGCCTATTAATAAACACTCCACCTTTGCTAGCAAAATAGAAAAAGATTCTCATACATAAAACGAAGTAATAAAACAAGCAAATTAATGAGTAAATAATCAAGCTAATAATCAAAGTAAAAAGTATAGTAAGCCCCGCCCCCTCACTATATTATCGTGTATCGCCGATCTCACAGGCTGACGATAGGAAAATGGAGCATATCGCCCAACACTATCACTCACGCACACGTACTCACTAACACATTCACACATACTCACTCACACACGCACACATACTCACTCACACATACTCACTCACACATACTCACTCACACATACTCACTCACACATACTCACTCACACACGCACACATACTCACTCACACATACTCACTCACACACGCACACATACTCACTCACACACGCACACATACTCACACACGCACACATACTCACACACGCACACATACATACTCACTCACACACACATACTCACTCACTCACACACGCACACACACATACATACTCACTCACACACACATACTCACTCACACACGCACATATACTCACTCACACACTCACACATACTCACTCACACACGCACACATACTCACTCACACATTCACACATACTCACTCACACACGCACACATACTCACTCACACATACTCACTCACACACGCACACATACTCACTCACACACATACTCACTCACACATACTCACTCACACACGCACACATACTCACTCACACATACTCACTCACACACGCACACATACTCACTCACACACGCACACATACTCACACACGCACACATACTCACACACGCACACATACTCACACACGCACACATACTCACTCACTCACACACGCACACACACATACATACTCACTCACACACGCACATATACTCACTCACACACTCACACATACTCACACACGCACACACTCACTCACACATTCACACATACTCACTCACACACGCACACATACTCACTCACACACTCACACATACTCACTCACACATCCTCACTCACACATTCACACATACTCACTCACACACGCACACATACTCACTCACACACGTACACATACATACTCACTCACACACACATACTCACTCACTTACACACGCACGCACACATTCATACTCACTCACACACACATACTCACTCACACACACACACTCACACACGCACACATACTCACTCACACACTCACACACGCACACATACTCACTCACACACGCACACATACTCACTCACACACGCACACATACATACTCACTCACACACACATACTCACTCACACACGCACGCACACATACATACTCACTCACACACACACACACTCACTCACACACGCACACATACTCACTCACACACGCACACATACTCACTCACACACGCACACATACATACTCACTAACACACACATACATACTCACTCACTCACACACGCACACATACTCACACACGCACACATACTCACTCACAGACTCACGCACACATTCACACATACTCACTCACACACGCACACATACTAACACACGCACACATACTCACTCACACACGCACACATACATACATACTCACTCACACACACACATACATACTCACTCACACACTCACACATACTCACTCACACACGCACACTTACTCACACGCACACATACTCACTCACACACACATACTCACTCACACACACACACACTCACTCACGCACACATACTCACACACGCACAAATACTCACTCACACACGCACACATACTCACACACGCACAAATACTCACTCACACACACACACATACTCACTCACACACACGCACACATACTCACTCACACACACATACTCACTCACAGACTCACACATACTCACTCACGCACACATACTCACACGCACACATACTCACTCACACACACATACTCACTCACACACTCACACATACTCACTCACGCACACATACTCACTCACACACGCACACATACTCACTCACACACGCACACATACTCACTCACACACGCACACATACTCACTCACACACGCACACATACTCACTCACACACGCACACATACTCACTCACACACGCACACATACTCACTCACACACGCACACATAATCACTCACGCACACATACTCACACACGCACACATACTCACACACGCACACATACTCACACGCACACGCACACATACTCACACGCACACACTCTCACACACGCACACATACTCACTCACACACGCACACATACTCACTCACTCACGCACACATACTCACTCTCACACGCACACATACTCACTCACACACACATACTCACTCACGCACACATACTCACTCGCGCACACATACTCACACGCGCACACATACTCACACGCACACATACATACTCACTCACGCACACATACTCACTCACGCACACATACTCACTCACGCACACATACTCACTCACGCACACATACTCACTCACGCACACATACTCACTCACGCACACATACTTACTCACGCACACATACTCACACACGCGCACATACACTCTCTCACTCACTCAACTCACACACACTCTCTCACTCTCACACTCACACACACACACACACACACACACCGCTCTTCACAGAATCATGCCAGAATTAAGGTTTGGTTTAACTTGAAGAAATTGTGACAGAACTGTATTTCAACTGTAGAGTAGAATTTGCTTCTCAATATAAAAATAATAAAATTAATACAGTTTATTAAAACAGTTTGAAACATTTTAACTAAAAAAACATGAAACAAAAAAAAATGAAAGGAATTGTTACATTTGAATTTGATTACCTTTTAAAACATTAACTAAATTGTTAAAGTCCCACTGTAGTCAATAATTGTATCTGTTAAAACTCATCTTTAATCACCAAAATTACATATTTAAACGTTTTTTCCTTGAAAAAAATTCTTCATGCCTTAAAATATCTTGAATGTAACTCGACACCCTTGCCTCATTTAGTATTTGAGTATTCTCATATATATATATATATATATATATATATATATATATATATATATATATATATATATATATTAATATATATATATATATTAACTAACTTAACTTTTTTACAACAGAAATGAAGCATCACTGAACTTAAGCTGGACTGTGACGCTATTTTTCCTAGAAACAAACTTTGTAGCATTATTTTCCTGTTATCTCTGTAAAGCTGCTTTGAAACACTCTGTGTTGTAAAAAGCGCTATAGAAATAAAGGTGATGACTTTTGACTACGCGGTTCTATGAATATGCAAATGAGCCTCGCCTCCACTCACTCACTCACACTCACACACTCACTCACACACACACTCACACACTCACTCACTCACTCACTCACTCACACACTCACTCACACACTCACTCACACACTCACTCACACACTCACTCACACACTCACTCACACACTCACTCACACACTCACTCACTCACTCACACACGCACACATACTCACTCACACACGCACACATACTCTCACACACGCACACATACTCACTCACACACTCACGCACACATTCACACATACTCACTCACACACGCACACATACTAACACACGCACACATACTCACTCACTCACGCACACATACTCACACACTCACACATACTCACTCACACACGCACACATACTCACTCACACACGCACACATACTCACTCACACACGCACACATACTCACTCACACACGCACACATACATACTCACACACACACATACATACTCACTCACACACTCACACATACTCACTCACGCACACACACTCACTCACACACGCACACTCACTCACACACGCACACATACTCACACGCACACATACTCACTCACACACACACACACACTCACTCACACACACATACTCACTCACACACGCACACATACTCACTCACACACGCACACATACTCACTCACACACTCACTCACTCACACACTCACACACTCACTCACACACTCACATACACACTCACACACGCACACATACTCACACACACACACTCACTCACGCACACATACTCACTCACACACACATACTCACTCACACACTCACACATACTCACTCACGCACACATACTCACTCACACACGCACACACTCACTCACACACGCACACATACTCACTCACACACGCACACATACTCACTCACACACGCACACATACTCACTCACACACGCACACATACTCACTCACACACGCACACATACTCACTCACACACACACACACTCACTCACACATACTCACTCACGCACACATACTCACTCACGCACACATACTCACTCACGCACGCACACTCACTCACACACGCACACATACTCACACGCACACATACTCACTCACGCACACATACTCACTCACACACGCACACTCACTCACACACGCACACATACTCACACGCACACATACTCACTCACACACACACACTCACTCACGCACACACACACACACTCACTCACGCACACATACTCACTCACACACGCACACATACTCACTCACACACGCACACATACTCACTCACACACTCACTCACTCACACACTCACACCCTCACACACACACTCACTCACACACTCACTCACACACTCACATACTCACTCACACACGCACACACTCACACACACACACTCACTCACGCACACATACTCACTCACACACACATACTCACTCACACACTCACACATACTCACTCACACACGCACACATACTCACTCACGCACACATACTCACACACGCACACATACTCACACACGCACACATACTCACACGCACACACATACTCACACGCACACACATACTCACACGCACACATACTCACACGCACACATACTCACACGCACACACTCACTCACACGCACACACTCACTCACACGCACACATACTCACACGCACACACTCACACGCACACACTCACACGCACACATACTCACACGCACACACACTCACACGCACACATACTCTCACACACGCACACATACTCACTCACGCACACATACTCACTCACGCACACATACTCACTCACGCACACATACTCACACGCACACATACTCACACGCACACATACTCACACGCACACATACTCTCACACACGCACACATACTCACTCACACACGCACACATACTCACTCACACACGCACACATACTCACTCACACACGCACACATACTCACACACGCACACATACTCACACGCACACATACTCACACACGCACACATACTCACACACGCACACATACTCACACGCACACATACTCACATGCACACACTCACTCACACACGCACACATACTCACACGCACACATACTCTCACACACGCACACATACTCACTCACGCACACATACTCACTCACGCACACATACTCACTCACGCACACATACTCACTCACGCACACATACTCACTCACGCACGCACACACTCACTCACACACGCACACATACTCACTCACACACG
Organism: Gila orcuttii; assembly: GCA_026230005.1. Classification (NCBI taxonomy): domain Eukaryota; kingdom Metazoa; phylum Chordata; class Actinopteri; order Cypriniformes; family Leuciscidae; genus Gila; species Gila orcuttii. The sequence continues at coordinate 1,036,011 of JAPDVR010000005.1, read as the reverse complement.
CACACATACTCACTCACACACGCACACATACTCACTCACACACGCACACATACTCACTCACACACGCACACATACTCACTCACGCACACATACTCACTCACGCACACATACTCACTCACGCACGCATACTCACTCACGCACGCACACTCACTCACACGCACACATACTCACACGCACACATACTCTCACACACGCACACATACTCACTCACGCACACATACTCACTCACGCACACATACTCACTCACGCACACATACTCACTCACGCACACATACTCACTCACGCACACATACTCACTCACGCACACATACTCACTCACGCACACATACTCACTCACGCACACATACTCACTCACGCACACATACTCACACACGCACACATACTCACTCACACACGCACACATACTCACTCACACACGCACACATACTCACTCACACACGCACACATACTCACACACGCACACATACTCACACGCACACATACTCACACACGCACACATACTCACACACGCACACATACTCACACGCACACATACTCACATGCACACACTCACTCACACACGCACACATACTCACACGCACACATACTCACTCACGCACACATACTCACTCACGCACACATACTCACTCACGCACACATACTCACTCACGCACACATACTCACTCACGCACACATACTCACTCACGCACACATACTCACTCACGCACGCACACACTCACTCACACACGCACACATACTCACTCACACACGCACACATACTCACTCACACACGCACACATACTCACTCACACACGCACACATACTCACTCACACACGCACACATACTCACTCACACACACACACATACTCACTCACACATACTCACTCACGCACACATACTCACTCACGCACGCATACTCACTCACGCACGCACACTCACTCACACACGCACACATACTCACACGCACACATACTCTCACACACGCACACATACTCACTCACGCACACATACTCACTCACGCACACATACTCACTCACGCACACATACTCACTCACGCACACATACTCACTCACGCACACATACTCACTCACGCACACATACTCACTCACGCACACATACTCACTCACGCACACATACTCACTCACGCACACATACTCACTCACGCACACATACTCACTCACGCACACATACTCACTCACGCACACATACTCACTCACGCACACATACTCACACGCACACATACTCACACGCACACATACTCACTCACGCACACATACTCACTCACGCACACATACTCACTCACGCGCACATACACTCTCTCACTCACTCAACTCACACACACTCTCTCACTCTCACACACACACACACACACACACACACACCGCTCTTCACCACACACTTACTCACTCACTCACTCACTCACACACTCACTCACTCACACACATTAAAAACTGGATTTCCACCACAGGGGGACTTTTCACGTTTATACCTTCATTTGATGACCACCATTTTTTATAAGAAATTTGTATTCAATCATAAATCCAGAAAAATTAAAATAGACAACAGAATAAAATAAAATAAAAGGGGGTGGGCCTTATTATTGAAAAAACTGTAATAAAATATTAAATTGTGAAAGTTCAATTAATTTAATTATTCTTTTTGATTATTAAAATTAAATTAACCATTAAAATGGAATCCAAAGACATGGAATTTGTTCAAAAAATAAAACTAATTTTATAAATAATTATTCATTTAATAGGGCCCTAAAAATGTCATTTTTCATAAACTTCTAATAAATTGTTGTTAAATTGTAAAAGTTTCACGATTTCACTTAATTAGACATGCTTTTTGACACCTAAAGTTTAATTTAGCCATTAAAATGAAACACTAAAACTGATTTCATAAGGCCCCAGTAACGCACGAGCCGAGGAGATTCCCATTCCCGCAGATCCTAACAGGCAATTAGTATAATGCTTCCGAGAAAACAAGCGCATTACATAAGCCAACGACACACAGCTGAAGACAGCAAAGCTAGCATTAACATCCACTGTCAGACGAAGCACTGACGGAGGTCAAAGGTCAGAGCCCGAATAAGCCCTCGCACTGTTAAACACCTCGAGATGAAACTGTGTTCATATAAACAGAAGGAAGGGTTTATCAGACATCCATGACGGAAATGCTAATTTGTCTGTCCTGAATAGACGCTAATTGTGGTGGAAGCATCAGCTGAGATGGAGACGTACGTATTTTTAGGGCGCTAGCAGAAGCGTTTGCTCTCGTAGCGCGCGTGTGTGTGTGTGCTGGCGAATATGAAGAGAAAAGACACTCGTCACACGATCAACACTCTTCTAAACACCAACTAGAGCATCAGGTACGATTACTCCTTCACTGCTAATTACAGAGATTGACAATTCCACAATAATCTATTCTAGACCAAACAATGGCATATGGATGTATTATAATTACTATAGATTGTCCGCCTACTTTTCCATTAATTTCTCCCTTAGGAATTTTTAAAGCCCCCTTGTGGTGAAAATCCAGCTTTTAATGTTGTTGATATGTCTTATCCACACATGCACAATCCAAGGGCTCGATGTTTGCAAGCACATGTGTACGTGAATATGAACATGATTAATATGCTCCTGAACACTAATCGTTTCTCTTTCTTTCATTCTTCCTCGTTCACTTTAAAGGGACAATGTGTAGTTTTTTAGGTATTTTATTATCTAAAATCAATATTATTATTCATAAATATGTCCTCAATGGTGTACAAATGCCAATTGTCTGACTTATCCTCATAAACGAAGAGTTTATTACCTTTATATACATGTGACGGGTAGGTCCACGGAGGCTTCCATGTCGTTCCGCCATCTTGAAAAACTATAATAGCAGAGAGGGTCAAAAAGTACTAGGCTAACGCGTTTCCACAAGGCGTTTTCGTTCAGAGCCAGCGTCACGTGACTGAACGCAGCAGAAACGGAGGAGCAGAGCAGCGAGAGGCGCTTCACGGCCCGGCGAGTTTAAAAGTTGCATTGCACTGTTATTATTCATACTGTAACATTCGTTTGTTCGTTGTGTCAAGTTGCAGTTTGTTTGAAATAACAAACCTGTTCACCCGAAGGAAAACTCGACGAAGTGCTATTAGAAGACATCCTGTCACAGCTTTTTGGTACATAACAGCTACCGTAGATGCAACACGCATTTGAAAAAGCGAGGCGCTGGAGAGCACAATTCGTTTGAATGCAAAATATAATTTCACCGCTAGATGGGAGACATTCCTAAACAATGTCCCTTTAATATGTTGGGTCACTTTTGACCAAGAACACCACAAGTGCGACTATGTGCCATTTTGTACAAAATAAAAGCATTTCAAAACAAACACCCTAATTAAACATTAAAGCCACTAGTGTGATAAACAGTGCAATTTTTCTTCATGTTTTATTTAATATTGTGAAAATTATTCATAAATAATGCTTTTTCACACACAAGTAACTTACTCTCAGATAAATGAGTATTCAGATGCAAAAATAAATACAAAACCAGTCCTTAATGAAAGAAAACAAGTTGTCAAAAAGATTTAATCCAATATTTAGTGATAATATAGAATAATGATGAGAGATTTAGAAGCTATTTTTTGACTGTGAACACCACAAGTGTAACAAGGTGAAGCAGAGTTTTCTGGAGTTGTGCTGAACAATAACCGGATCTATTCACGCACGTGCTCAATCGAACATTACCTGATTCAAAATATGCGTTATCATATACCGTTACAGCTCCCGCGGTTAATGTCTAACGGTAGATTATGTTAGTTGACGGTTGCGGTGCACGTGGGAAAGGAGCTATCGTTTATTCAAGCACTTTGAGTAACTCTGTTAGGGACAAACGAGACTTATCATACTACACTACCATTATATTTTCTTTACATCACAGTGAAATAATAACAAAATGAACTATTTGTTAAACAGAGGCAACATACATATTGCTAGCTTTAGCTAACACCTGCACAAACACAGTTGTCTGTAAAGAAATATCCTAGTTCTCCATCCTGCCTCTAACCATAAATGTGAATGAAAAACACTTGTTCGAGTTAAAATAACACAATTCCGAATGCTTACCTCGACTAAAAGTGAGTTCTAGGCCACAGGCTGTCTTCACACTCGAAGCGAGTAATGACGGACGGCAAGCTTAGTTGATGTGACGTCACGTGGTCATGTGACATGAAAACGTCTGGTTTGTAAACAAGTAAAAATACTATTTAAGTCAAATTTTTGCTTTTAATTTTGTCTAGAGTGTTTGTTATTTGCTTTCAGACAAACTGAACAAAACAGGTTTAAAACAGAAACGATGTTTTTCACTTAGATTAATATAAAAATGCACTTTAAATAAACAACACTATAGTTTTACTTTTTTCAGTGTATGTGGTGTTTTTAATATGCTTTAAGACAAACCATGTGTAAATTCATAAGTCGACAGCATTGCTGAGTATTTTCTCCTTTAAACTGCAGTCAACCAAAGACAGTCTCAAAAACACAGTTTGAAATCGCTGGTGTTTCTGACGTCACAAACTACCTTGTAACCAATCAGATCAACGTGTGATCGTCAACGAGTGGATCTCTGAGTGAGTGAGTGAGTGAGTGGAGGCGGGGCTCATTTGCATATTCATAGAACCGCACATACTAAATGAGGCAAGAGTGTCGAGTTACATTCAAGATATTTCAAGGCATGAAGAAGGAAAAAAATGTTTAAATATGTAATTTGGTGATCAAAGATGAGTTTTAAGCGATAAAATTATTGACTACAGGGGGACTTTAAAAGTTAAAGTATTTTAAGCCAACCAGATGTGAATCATAACATCACAAACTGAAAAATGAAGCTAAAAAGAACTACAATCCCATGAAGCATTGTGAACAGCATAATAGAAATGCCATTTTATTGCGAAAATGTATTGCATTTATATACACAGATATTTGAGTATTTTGAGAGCGTAGGGAGGCTGACTCGAATTCGTAATTCGCAGTGCTTTATCTGAGTGGGTGGAGCTAAAGAGAGGGTGGAGCTTTGCTTGTCACAACTCTCTGATTGGTGGGGTTTTCTGCACAGCATCATGGGTAATGTAGTTTCACTGTTAAACATGATTATTTTAAAAATAAACTGAAATAATCTAGACTGACGGCTTCAACAGAAGCAAATACTGTCGATTAACAACCTCGCAGCTCACAGTAGGTTGGATTTTAAAGATTTACAAGTTATCATTAAAAAATCAATTTCTGTATGGAGAAGTTTTGCTTCCGGCAAACGCCGACTCTAAATCCACCGCATAATGAGACAGAAACTGTAGTTTGTAAACACCAACGCAGACAGAGTTTAAGCTCAGATTTCTGTGTTTGTAAAAGCTGATTAACAGAAGCTCAAGTTAATGAAGATGTAGGAGGCCGTCGGGATTAAAGCGTCTTATTAACGAGAAAATCACTGAGAATCAGGGCTGACGTTCATTTAGAAAGACTTTTAAAACTGTTCTGAGAAATTAAACCATCCATAAAACCAGCACTATTTAACTTTCATCTAACATTTTTATTAGCTATTTGATTTTATTAAAATATTTATTTTTATTTTAGTCATTTTTAGTATACTATTATAGATACTATTATAGTACTTTTTTATTTAGATTTTGTGTACATTTTCTGTTTTCATTTTAATTTCTGTTTTTGTCATTTTTATCAGTTTATTTTTTAAAGGTATTTAAAAAATATTTTTTAAAAATATTTTTTATTTCAGTTTTTTTAGTAAATTAAATTAAAATGTGAAATGTTACCTTGGCAAGTATCTGAAATAAAATAAGTGTAATTTTTTATAAATATTGGTTAAAAAAATCTCAATAATCTAAAAATAAATAATAATCTAATTCTAGTTGTTTTTTTTTGTTTTGTTGATAGTTTATCAAATTATAAATAATTAAGTTCAAGTGTTTCATTTAATATTTATATTTTATTTTATGGTTTGATGTTGAATTTTTATTCGGTAATAGCAGGGGGGGAAACACTGGATTCTCAATGCATTTTAAGATCTTTACTTTATTTTTTGTTGTGTGTTTTCTGTGACTCCATGCTTTACCAGCTCATATTCCTCGCCTGAACGCAGACAATAATGAAACAATAATTAGGGCCCGAGCACCGATGGTGTGAGGACCCTCTTGGAATTGCTCTGTTTATTATTAGGGCCCAAACCTTGAAAAGGCGAAGGCCCTATTGTTTTCCTAAGGATTATTATTATTAGGGCCCAAGCCCTGAAAGGGCGCAGAGCCCTATTGTTTTCCTTAGGATTATTTTATTTATTTTTTTCTCTTTTATTTTTATTACGACTATTCGGGCACTTTTGGGGCCCTTAACGTGCCCGAAAACTCTTGAAACTTTGCACGCGGGTCAGAACCCGCGGCCACCAGGGTCGGGCTGAAGATGGTACCCGGGCGTGGCAGGTGGGCTCGACAGCGCCCCCTGGAATGGGATTCGAACACTTGTCCATATATCAAACATGCTTGCATGTAATAACTCGGTACATATTTAGATCTCATCGGGCCGAACAACTTTCGTGCTCTAAGTTTAAAGCTATTATGGGTTGTTTGGAAAATGCATGCTTTTATTTTTTATATACTTCTCCTAGAGAATTAATCCAAACACCACGAAACTCGTCAGCATGAGGTCAAGACATTGAGGATGCTAAATTGCGGACAGATTTTTGATATTATTGTTTTAATACTGATGATTTTGGCATACAGCTCATGAAAACCCAAAATTCCTGTCTCAAAAAATTTGCATATCATGAAAAGGTTATCTAAACGAGCTATTAACCTAATCATCTGAATCAACTAATTAACTCTAAACACCTGCAAAAGATTCCTGAGGCTTTTAAAAACTCCCAGCCCGTTTCATTACTCAAAACCGCAATCATGGGTAAGACTGCCGACCTGACTGCTGTCCAGAAGGCCATCATTGACACCCTCAAGCAAGAGGGTAAGACACAGAAAGAAATTTCTGAACAAATAGGCTGTTCCCAGAGTGCTGTATCAAGGCACCTCAGTGGGAAGTCTGTGGGAAGGAAAAAGTGTGGCAAAAAACGCTGCACAACGAGAAGAGGTGACCGGACCCTGAGGAAGATTGTGGAGAAGGACCGATTCCAGACCTTGGGGACCTGCGGAAGCAGTGGACTGAGTCTGGAGTAGAAACATCCAGAGCCACCGTGCACAGGCGTGTGCAGGAAATGGGCTACAGGTGCCGCATTCCCCAGGTCAAGCCACTTTTGAACCAGAAACAGCGGCAGAAGCGCCTGACCTGGGCTACAGAGAAGCAGCACTGGACTGTTGCTCAGTTTTGCATGTCATTCGGAAATCAAGGTGCCAGAGTCTGGAGGAAGACTGGGAAGAAGGAAATGCCAAAATGCCTGAAGTCCAGTGTCAAGTACCCACAGTCAGTGATGGTCTGGGGTGCCATGTCAGCTGCTGGTGTTGGTCCACTGTGTTTTATCAAGGGCAGGGTCAATGCAGCTAGCTATCAGGAGATTTTGGAGCACTTCATGCTTCCACCTGCTGAAAAGCTTTATGGAGATGAAGATTTCATTTTTCAGCACGACCTGGCACCTGCTCACAGTGCCAAAACCACTGGTAAATGGTTTACTGACCATGGTATTACTGTGCTCAATTGGCCTGCCAACTCTCCTGACCTGAACCTCATAGAGAATCTGTGGGATATTGTGAAGAGAAAGTTGAGAGACGCAAGACCCAACACTCTGGATGAGCTTAAGGCCGCTATCGAAGCATCCTGGGCCTCCATAACACCTCAGCAGTGCCACAGGCTGATTGCCTCCATGCCACGCCGCATTGAAGCAGTCATTTCTGCAAAAGGATTCCCGACCAAGTATTGAGTGCATAACTGAACATAATTATTTGAAGGTTGACTTTTTTTTTTTGTATTAAAAACACTTCTTTTATTGGTCGGATGAAATATGCAAATTTTTTGAGATAGGAATTTTGGGTTTTCATGAGCTGTATGCCAAAATCATCAGTATTAAAACAATAAAAGACCTGAAATATTTCAGTTGGTGTGCAATGAATCTAAAATATATGAAAGTTTAATTTTTATCATTACATTATGGAAAATAATGAACTTTATCACAATATGCTAATTTTTTGAGAAGGACCTATATATATATATATATATATATATATATATATATATATATATATAAATATAGCTGCGAGCAGCGATGAAGGGAGCAAAGCCGGCGGTACCGCCACCCTGGTGCACCAGGGTTGCGGTGCCACCGGCTTGGGCCCGTAATCGCTGCTCGCAGCTATATTTATTATTATTCTTCTTCTTCTCCGCAATGAATCGCATTTTTGAGGGCCTAAACATGCACGAAAACTCACGAAAATTTGCACACGCGTCAGAACTGGCGAAAATTTACATCTGATATGCATTTCAGAATTGGGCGGGGCAAAATGGCTCGATAGCGCCACCTATAAAGGTTCAACGGAGTGCGCCTCCCGCTACGTTTCACGTACGTGTACGAAATTCGGTACATACATGTTATGGCCCAATACCTACAAAAAAGTCTCTGGAGCGTAGCCCTAAACACAACAGGAAGTCAGCCATTTTGAACTTCCTCTCAGATTTTTGTGCAGTTTTTGCCATTTTCAGGCCTCCCAACGAACTCCTCCTACAGTTTTAATCTGATCATCTTCAAATTTGGTGAGTGTAATCTTAAGGCCTTTGCGACGTTAAATTGTGAAGATCTTGAGTTTTCGTCGAAGGGCGTGTCCTCGGCGGCCTGACAAATTTCGATGTTTCGCCATGAAAAAGGAAGTTGCTGTAACTCAGGCAAACAATGTCCAATCTGCACCAAACTTCACACGTTTGATAAGAGTTCTGTCCTGAACACATGTCCATGCTCAAATTCAGTTACAGTCATAGCGCCACCTGCTGGCAACAGGAAGTGACATGTTTAACACTGTTGTGGACTCCTAATAATATATAAAAAAAGTGCCAGCAAGTGTTAAACATGCTAGCAACATACTAGAAACATGTTAAAACATGCTAGCAAACACTTAGCTAAGTGCTAAAGCATGATATTACTGCAATTAAATAGGAATTTGCTGTAACTCGAGCATGGAATATCAAATCTGCCCCAAACTTCACACGTTTGATAAGAGTCATGGCCTGAAAACATCTACATGAGAATATTCAGTTATAGTAATAGCGCCACCTACTGGCAACAGGAAGTGACATGTTTAACACTGTGATGCAGTACTAGCAACATAGTAAATATGCCATTGAGTTATAAACAAGTTATAAACATGTTAAAACATGCTAGCAATTCTTAGCTAAGTGCTAAAGCATGCTAATGAAATAAAAAAAGAAGTTGTTGTTACTCAAGAAGGCAATGTCCAATCTGTCCCAAACTTCACATGTTTGATAAGAGTCATGGCCTGAACACATCTACATGGGAACATTCAGTTATATTAATAGCGCCACCTACTGGCAACAGGAAGTGACATGTTTAACACTGTGATGCAGTACTAGCAACATATTAAATATGCCATTGAATTATAAACATGTTATAAACATGTTAAAACATGCTAGCAATTCATAGCTAAGTGCTAAAGCATGCTAATGCAATGAAACAGGAAGTTGTTGTTACTCAAGAAGGCAATGTCCAATCTGCCCCAAAGTTCACACGTTTGATAAGAGTCCTACCCTGAACACATCTACATGACAATTTTCAGTTAAAGTAATAGCGCCATCTACTGTCGACAGGAAGTGACATGTTTTACACTGTGATGCAGTAAGCTACTAGCAACATATTAAATATGCCATTGAGTTCTAAACATGCTAGAAACATGCTAAAACATGCTAGCAACACTTATCTGAGTGATAACGCATGCTATTATCCCCATAATAAAGGACATTTTTGTAACTGACTTTGACATACTCCTCCTATATTTATCTACTTAAATGCACATTGCCCACCGTGCTCTGTCGTCCTAAAAGCCACCAGGTGGCGGTGGAACGGGTGCGAGGGCCCTTTCAATGCTGCTTGCAGCTTTAATTAATACTGTGTGTTTGACGGGTTTGTTCAGGCTGAAAGAAATATGAGATTGAGTCAGACCCTTAATCCCAATGTGTTCTGAGTTTACGAGCGTGACGTTCAGAAGTATTGCATCGACTCGAGGTCAAGCTCAAGGTCAAGCGCACCAGGTCAGTGTTTGTGTCGACGTCTCACATGAGAAGCTGTCGGCAGTTAATATGGGTGTTAATTTAAATGTTAATGAATGTGAAACACAAGTGTGTGTGTGTGTGTGAGATCACATGCTCCGTCTCGCCGGAGTCGCTGGAGGTCAAACTTACATAAGAGACTCAGTCACATGATCATCAGGTCCAGAATCAGCAGAACCTGCAGCGCCAGACTCGAGGAGGAGGAGAAACAGAAACACGGGTGTGTGTGTGTGTGTTGTTCATCAGTAAAAGCCCTGAGGAGCGGCTGGATTCACAGATCTTTATTTCTCATGATCCTGCTGAGAGAAAAAAAATGTTTTCTTCCCAGAAAGCTTCTTTTATTTCATTTTGATACAATTTTTTTTACATTTATTTTCCTTTAAATTACTAGATTTGATCTATAAATAAATAGTAATTTAATCACATTCCTCACATTCTTTCAACTTAAATTCAAAATAACTCACAATTGCATGCATAACCCTTTTAAAGGTGCAGTGTGTGATTTTTAGCGGCATCTAGTGGTGAGGTTACGAATTGCAACCAACAAAAGTTACGATGGCTGACAGGAAGTGATGTCATCGTCTGAGACAGCAGAGAGTAGCAGTTCAGCAATGAGGTTTCTTTACAAGGATAAATTAAGAAATTACATTTACTTAATTATTCAGTAAAACTATATGTTATTGCGAATATTATTGTTACTTGTTCATCATTGTGTCAGTGTTTTATTCGCTGAACTTGCACGAAGAGCAACACACTAGACGCGATAGAAGCGAATTTGACGCTTAATTCGCGTTCGGTGTGAACGCAACATTAGACTTTCGTTCATCTTCACAACACAAATGAAGATCTTTACTGTAGGCTTTTATTCACATATAAAACTTGATCAGTGAACAAAAGAATTCAAATTTAAGAACCAATGAGTTTGTGATCGTGTCTCTTCAGAAGACTTGGGTTAAACCGCTCCAGGGATTTATTTTACCATCCGTTTATGAATGTTTTGCGTGAACAGACTGTCAATGGAGGGACAGAAATCTCTCAGATTTATTCAAAATATCTTCATTTGTGTCCTGAAGATGAACTAAAGTCTTATGGGTTTGGATCGACATGAGGAAGAGTAATTAATGACAGAATTTTTATTTTTGAGTGAACCGTCGCTTTAATTATCAGCATCTAAAAGTATCGGCATCCGTTTGCAGGATTAACAGGATTATAACAGGCGATTGTTATTGACCGGCCGGTTATTAAAACCAGTGGAATCATGAGACCATACCATCTCCAGAAGGAATACCAGCGAAATATAATATTGATGATTAATGTTAAAAATTATACAACATTGTGGTCAAGTGACATTAGTAGCAGTTCAGCACTGTCCTTATCGTAACTAAAACATTAAAAGTCATTTTCCTGAACTGAAATAAAATGTCAATATTATTTGAAAAACTATTCAAAATTAGAAAACTGCTAAAAATTTATAAATGTTGTCAAGGGTTATTATTATAACTAAAACCCCCCAAAAACTTTTGTTACTTGAAATAAAATTAAATACGGAAAAAAAACTTATTTCATTTCGGCTAGTTCAGCAACATTTCTTATTTTCACTTAATTTAACGCTGTACTAAACAAAAAATAAATAAAAATGTATAAAGACAATAGACATTTTAAAAAATATATATATAAAATGACAAAAGTACACAAAAATTACAGGTTAGTTGAAGAACTAGAATTACTAAAATAAAAAATAAAGCTAGATAGAAATATAAAAAAAAATGTAAAAATCACGGAAGTAATAAAATTACAAAAACCTAAACCAATATAAAAATAAAAGCACACTTAGAGATTTAAGGCCATCACTCTTTTGACTTTGTAAACGGTCCTGTGTTTGTGACGAATGAATTCATGTGCAGAATTAAGGAAAATACTGTTTAAATTATGTTTTTTTCTTCCCAAATGCACCAGTGTACGTTTATATCCTTGTTTTTAAAGAACAGAAATCATCTGTGCTGATCAACATCATAAACAGAGGAACAATCCCTAGACTGATTTTCAGATGAGTGTGTGTGTGTGTGTGTGTGTGAGAGAGAGAGAGAGAGAGACTCTGCTCCCAGTGTGTGTGTGTGTGTGTGTGTGAGAGAGAGAGAGAGAGACTCTGCTCCCAGTGTGTGTGTGTGTGTGTGTGTGTGTGTGTGAGAGAGAGAGAGAGAGAGAGAGACTCTGCTCCCAGTGTGTGTGTGTGTGTGAGAGAGAGAGAGACTCTGCTCCCAGTGTGTGTGTGTGTGTGTGTGTGTGTGTGTGAGAGAGAGAGAGAGACTCTGCTCCCAGTGTGTGTGTGTGTGTGTGTGTGTGTGTGAGAGAGAGAGAGAGACTCTGCTCCCAGTGTGTGTGTGTGTGTGTGTGTGTGTGTGAGAGAGAGAGAGAGACTCTGCTCCCAGTGTGTGTGTGTGTGTGTGTGTGTGTGAGAGAGAGAGAGAGAGAGACTCTGCTCCCAGTGTGTGTGTGTGTGTGTGTGTGTGTGAGAGAGAGAGAGAGACTCTGCTCCCAGTGTGTGTGTGTGTGTGTGTGTGTGTGTGAGAGAGAGAGAGAGACTCTGCTCCCAGTGTGTGTGTGTGTGTGTGTGTGTGTGTGAGAGAGAGAGAGAGACTCTGCTCCCAGTGTGTGTGTGTGTGTGTGTGTGTGAGAGAGAGAGAGACTCTGCTCCCAGTGTGTGTGTGTGTGTGTGTGTGTGTGAGAGAGAGAGAGAGACTCTGCTCCCAGTGTGTGTGTGTGTGTGTGTGTGTGTGTGTGAGAGAGAGAGAGACTCTGCTCCCAGTGTGTGTGTGTGTGTGTGTGTGTGTGTGTGAGAGAGAGAGAGAGAGAGACTCTGCTCCCAGTGTGTGTGTGTGTGTGTGTGTGTGTGTGAGAGAGAGAGAGAGACTCTGCTCCCAGTGTGTGTGTGTGTGTGTGTGTGTGTGTGAGAGAGAGAGAGAGACTCTGCTCCCAGTGTGTGTGTGTGTGTGTGTGTGTGTGTGTGAGAGAGAGAGAGACTCTGCTCCCAGTGTGTGTGTGTGTGTGTGTGTGTGTGTGAGAGAGAGAGAGAGACTCTGCTCCCAGTGTGTGTGTGTGTGTGTGTGTGTGTGTGTGAGAGAGAGAGAGAGACTCTGCTCCCAGTGTGTGTGTGTGTGTGTGTGTGTGTGTGAGAGAGAGAGAGAGAGAGACTCTGCTCCCAGTGTGTGTGTGTGTGTGTGTGTGAGAGAGAGAGAGAGACTCTGCTCTCAGTGTGACAGGGGACAGGTAGAGACAGAGCTGCACTTTCTAACCTCATGCCCCAAATATAATACACTAAGACAAAAACACTTCCCAAACATTTCCCAAATATACCCTGAATTCGAATCCATATCAGACACACAGAAGCTCCCATATCTACTGGGAGAAATGCCCAAATGTGAAATAATTGCTGCAAAATATGTCTCCTCATGCCATGAAATGAGGACAACCAGTGGAACCTCAGATGGATAAATAATTGTACAAATTTTGATTGTTTGATATTTTAGTAATTGTTTTTTTTTTTTTTTACATTTGATACTGATTTTTTTTATTATTATTATTATGTTTTAATTGTTTACTTTTATTTATCTACATATATGTTTGTATGTCTATTGCTTTGGCAATATTGTGCTATTTACACATTCATGCCAATAAAGCTAATTTGAATTTGAGTGTGAGTTTAAGTGTGTGAGAGTCTGTGAGAGTGTGTGTGTGTGTGTGAGAGAGAAAGAGAGAGAGTTTAAGTGTGAGAGAGTCTGTGAGTGTGTGTATATGTGTGTGAGTGTATGTGTGAGAGAGAGAGATTGTGTGTGTTTGTGTGTGAGTGTATGTGTGTTCATCTAAACAGCACAAACATACACACAAGGTCAGCATCAAGTACACGAGTTTGAAAGATTCATCGATAGTGACGAGGTCACTTCCTGTCAGCAGCTCCGCCCCCAGCGATGACACTGTCACACTGATGGAATGATTTATTCATAATCATGGCAAAATATTAAAACAATGAACACTGAAACACTGACACGTTACTCAAGGCCTCTGAGCATGCAGACAGACAGACACACACACACTCACTCTCTCACACACACACATCTCGTCCTTTCTGTTCCAGTTCTTTAAATATATTTTAATATAAAACAGGCCGACGCACCAAGAGTAGTTTGACGAACCGCTGAGTCCGCTAGAGGGAGTGTGTGTGTGTGTGTGTGTGTGTGTGTGTGTGTGTGTGTGTGTGTGTGTGTGTGTGTGTGTGTGTGTGTGTGTGTGTGTGAGAGTGAGTGTTGGCAGGCACATGAGCTCAGCTGGGATGTGTGTGTGTGTGTGTGTGTGTGTGTGTGTGTGTGTGTGTGGTTCCCAGCTCATTGCCTCAGTTCAGTCTGGCACTAGTGAACACAAACCCATCAGTCTCGATGCAGAAGACAATCAACAAACACAAACATTAAAAAAAGGCTGATTTGAAAAAAGAAAAGAATAAAAAAGACACGCGTTGAGTCTGTGGAAGCATGACGTCAGAGGAACACGCACGCACACTCACACACACACACACACACACACGCACACACACACGCACACACACGCATGACTCGCTTGACACACTTAAAGCCAATTCAGTCGCACAGACAAATGCAAATGAACACATTTGTTGTGTTTTGTTGGATCAGTGTGTGTTACACTGTTGGTCAGAGTGTGTTTTCACCCGACTGAACATGTCACTCAGTGTTTGTTGGTGTGTGTGAGAACATGACTGTTATTTATCATTCAGTTCTAAATCCAACGGTTTGTTGGTGTTTTTCTGTGAGGTGTGAATTGGCCTTAACACGTATGTTACATGTCACACACACACGCATGACACACTTACACACACACACTTGCACGTCACACACACATGCATGACGCACTTGCAAACATCATACACACGTATGATGTGTACATGTATGACACACATACACACGCACACGTCACACACACGGATCAGTGATTAACGTTAGTAACCCGCTGACGCTGACCTCGTCTACTCCGTGCGTTTCTCAGCATTGGTCCCGAGCGTCCAGGTCACGATCAGCCATGATTTCATTCACTCCGGCTCCAACACACCACCACGAAGCCTGGGTGGTTCCGCGGAAGCCGCGAGCCAGGACAAGAATCTTTTCGCCCCTCCCGGTTTTCGAGATCTCCACTCAGAACCGCTTCTCCCCTCTTCGCGAAACGGAACGCGATGCTGTGATCATCGGCGATTCCACCGTCCGACACGTCCATGCTACGTTAGGTAAAAGTAAGGTGCACAGTCACTGCTTTCCTGGTGCTCGTGTTCTCGATATCACTGCGCGGGTAACTGAGATCTTGAACGGTGACGAGCGCGTCGGAGCTGTTGTGCTGCATGCGGGAGCTAACGACACTAGGCTGCGACAGACGGAGGTTCTGAAGAAAGACTTCAGGAGCCTTATCGATACGGTACGCAGCACATCGCCTGAAACATCGATTATTGTGTCTGGACTGCTTCCTACGTACCGACGAGGGCATGAAAAGTTCAGTAGATTATTCGCTCTAAATGAATGGTTATTGTCATGGTGCAATGAGCAGAAATTGATTTTTGTAAATAATTGGAATCTGTTTTGGGAGCGACCAAGGCTCTTCCGCGCTGATGGCTTACACCCAAGTAGAATCGGGGCAGATCTTCTGTCGGATAACATCTCCAAGATGTTAAATACCATTTGACTAATAACCAAAAATCCAAATCACAGTCTCTACTGCACCAATTTAATTGATATTAATACTAGTGTAGAACATTGCATAGAAACTGTGTCTATTCCTCGTTTACTAAGATCAAATAATAAATCTACTGCAGGATCTAGAAAAAATCTAATTGTTATTAAAACAAAAAATCTCGCTATTAGTGAACAAAAACAATTTCTAAAGCTAGGTCTTCTAAACATTAGATCGCTCACACCTAAGGCGGTTATTGTAAATGAAATGGTCACAGATAATAATTTCGATGTTCTGTGCCTTACTGAAACCTGGCTTAAACCAAATGATTATTTCGGTCTAAATGAGTCTACTCCGCCAGGATACTGTTATAAGCATGAGCCCCGTCTGATCGGTCGTGGCGGCGGTGTTGCAACAATCTACAGAGATATCCTGAATGTTACTAAGAAAACTCGTCATAGGTTTAATTCGTTTGAAGTACTTGTGCTAAATGTTACGCTCTTAGATGTAAGAAAAAAATCCCTATTATCTCTAGCATTGGCTACCGTATATAGACCTCCAGGGCCTTACGCCAATTTCCTAAAAGAGTTTGCTGACTTTCTATCAGATCTTTTGGTCAACGTCGATAAAGCATTAATTGTTGGAGATTTTAACATACACGTAGATAATTTAAATGATGCGTTAGGGGCTGCGTTTACAGATTTATTAAACTCCTTCGGGGTCAAGCAAAACGTCACCGGACCAACTCATCGTCTTAATCATACACTCGATTTAATTATATCATATGGAACCAATCCAACCGATATAGATATTGTTCCACAAAGTGATGATGTCACTGACCACTACTTGGTAACTTGCATATTACGCACTGCTGTAATATGTCATGCTGCGCCACGTTATCGACCAGGTAGAACAATTCGTCCATCCACCATAGATCATTTCTCAAATAGCTTATCTGATCTGTCTCAGCTGCTGTCTGAACCCAAACAAACAGATGAATTAGACGAACTAACTAGCACTATGAGCACCATTCTCTCTAGAACATTGGATATTGTTGCACCCATTAGATTAAAAAAGGTCAGAGAAAAAAGTATAGCACCATGGTACAATAATACTACGTATGTTTTAAAGAGAGAAATCCGTAATTTAGAGCGTAAATGGAAAAAAACTAATTTAGAGGTCTTTAGAATCGCGTGGAAAGACAGTATGTCACTTTATAAAAAGGCACTTAAAACGGCCAGGGCTGAGCACCTCAGCAAATTAATAGAAAACAACCGAAATAATCCAAGGTTTTTATTTAATACCGTGGCTAGACTAACAAATAAACAGACGTCGTCTGAACAAAATACCTCGTTACAGTTTAGTAGTAATGATTTCATGAACTTCTTCACCGAGAAAATTGAAAGCATCAGAATCAAAATCGTAAACGTTCGATCTTTGCTCGCGCCTTATAATTCGGCCGCAATTATCACCCCGCAAGAACAATTACAATGCTTTACAACCATAGAACAAAAAGAGTTAAATAAACTTATCACTTCATCTAAAACAACAACATGTTTATTAGATCCTATACCAACTGAACTACTGAAAGAAGTGTTACCTGTAGTGGAAGAGCCTCTTCTCAATATTATTAACTCATCTTTATCTTTAGGTCATGTTCCAAGAACGTTCAAGCTGGCAGTTATAAAACCTCTTATTAAGAAACCACAATTAGATCCAAATAACCTAGCAAATTACAGACCCATTTCGAATCTTCCATTTATGTCAAAAATATTAGAAAAAGTTGTGTCCGCTCAACTCGGCTCTTTCTTGCAAGAAAATGACATCTATGAAAAGTTTCAGTCTGGATTCAGGCCACATCATAGCACTGAAACTGCGCTTGTTAGAATCACAAATGATTTACTTTTAGCTTCGGACCAAGGCTGTATCTCAGTACTAGTTTTACTTGATCTTAGT
This sequence comes from Gila orcuttii, assembly GCA_026230005.1. Classification (NCBI taxonomy): domain Eukaryota; kingdom Metazoa; phylum Chordata; class Actinopteri; order Cypriniformes; family Leuciscidae; genus Gila; species Gila orcuttii. The sequence goes on along the minus strand of JAPDVR010000005.1, from coordinate 1,018,086 downwards.
GCTGCGTTCGATACTATAGATCACACAATACTCTTAGATCGACTACAAAATTACACTGGTGTTCAAGGACAAGCATTAAGCTGGTTCAGGTCATACTTATCTGACCGCTACCATTTCGTCTACTTAAATGGAGAAAAATCGATTATAACTTCGGCAAACTATGGAGTGCCGCAGGGATCTGTGTTAGGCCCTTTATTATTCTCAATATATATGCTGCCACTTGGTAATATTCTAAGGAAACATGGAATTAGTTTCCATTGTTATGCTGATGACACTCAAATATATATTTCCTCACGGCCAGATGAATACGCTAAATTATCCAAATTGACAGATTGTGTTAAAGATATAAAAGATTGGATGACGCATAATTTTCTTTTATTAAATCCAGACAAGACAGAGGTAATACTTATCGGTTCTAAAAACCATCCACAAAACCTTTCACAGCACGACTTTAACATAGTAGGATGCCCTTTTACTCTATCCGCTACAGTAAAAGACCTGGGTGTTACATTAGACTGCAACCTGTCTTTTGAAAAGCATATTTCATATGTTACAAAAACAGCCTTTTTCCACCTTAGAAACATTGCTAAGCTACGTAATATGCTATCAGTCTCTGATGCAGAAAAGTTAGTTCATGCATTCATGACCTCGAGACTAGATTACTGTAATGCTTTATTAGCTGGTTGTCCTGCATCTTCAATAAACAAGCTACAGTTAGTCCAAAATGCAGCCGCTAGAGTTCTTACTAGATCAAGAAAATATGATCATATAACACCGATTTTATCATCACTTCATTGGTTACCTATAAAGTTCCGTATTAATTACAAGGTATTGCTTTTGACCTATAAAGCTCTAAATGGTTTAGCTCCAGTCTATTTAACGGATCTTCTATCGCCTTACAATCCATCGCGCTCTTTAAGATCACTAGATTCGAGGTTTCTGGTCATTCCTAGGATATCCAGATCCACCAAAGGAGGCAGAGCATTTTCACATTTAGCTCCGAAGCTCTGGAATAGCCTTCCTGATATTGTTCGTTGCTCAGACTCGCTCTCCCAGTTTAAAACTAGACTGAAGACGCATCTATTTAGCCAGGCATTCATATAAATTTTTTATCTTACAGTTACTGTAAATTCGGCCTCTAGTTCATAAACGCCAGAGGAGAACTGGCCCCCGACTGAGCCTGGGTTCTCCCAAGGTTTTTTTTTCTCCATTGGGTCATCTGATGGGGTGTTAGGACACCATTAGGTCACTGGATGGAGTTTTTCGGTTCCTTGCCACTGTTGCCTTAGGCTTGCTCAGTTGGGGATATTCAAATTAATTCACCAATCATACCATTGATCAGCTCTACCAAACTTGGATGTCTTTTTTCCAGTAATAAACAAACATTAAGTTGTTTTGATTGATACTGTGAAGCAGCTTTGATACAATCTGTATTGTGAAAAGCGCTATATAAATATATTTGACTTGACTTGACACACACATGCATTTGCACTTGCACACGTCACACACACACGCATGACACTTACACACGCGCACGTCACACACACACATTTGCACTTGCACACATCACACACACGCATGACACACTTGCACACACACAAGACACGCACATGTACGACACGCATGACACTTGCACACACATGCATGACACTAGCACACGTCTCACACGCACGCATGACGCGCACATGTACAACACACGCATGACACTTGTGCACGTCACACACACGCATGACACACTTGCACACACATGCATGACACACTAGCACACGACACACACGCATGACACTTACACACGCACACACACATTTGCACTTGCACACGTCACACACACACGCATGACACGCTTACACACACACACACAAGACACGCACATGTACGACACAAGCATGACACTTGCACACACATGCATGACACTAGCACACGTCACACACAAGACACACATCACACGCACGCATGACACAAACGCATGACACTTGTGCACGTCACACACATGCATGACACACTTGCACACATCACACACACGCATGACACGTACATGTACGACACACACACACGCATGACACACTTTCACACACACGCATGACGCGTACATGTACGACACACACGCATGACACTTACACACGTCACACACACGCATGACGCGCACATGTACGACACGCATGACACACTTTCACACATCACACACACACGACACAATAGCACACATCACACACACACGCATGAAACACTAGCACACATCTCACACACAAGCATGACACACTTGCACACATCACACACACGCATTGTTCCTCCTCTCACGTCATGGATCACGAGAGTGCATCAGCTCAACAGTCTCAGTCCTCAGCAGAAGAGTGTGTGCCGCAGCAGCAGGTGTGTGTGTGTGTGTGTGTGTGTCACAGGTGCTGCTCCTCGGCTCTGATGTGCTGGAGCTTCTCTCTCATCATGAGGAACGAGGGCCGTCCCGCAGGATCCAGGCTCCAGCTCTGCTTCATCAGCTCGTACACAGCAGCGGGACATCTGTCGGGAGCCTCCATCTTATAGCCCTTCTCCACCCGCGGCACCACCTCCTTCAGCGGCTGCGGACAGAGGTCAAGGGTCACTCACGGCTATTTACATAGCACCTTAAAGGGCTCATCGGATGCAAAATTCACTTTTATATGGTGTTTGCATATAAATGTGTCTACAGTGTATAGACACAACCACTATACAATGAAAAAAATCCATTCACTAATTTTTTTTAATCCTCAAAAAGCCTTAACACTCTCAATAATCAAGAAGTTTGGATTTTCTGAGCAATATGATGTCATGATGCTCATTCTCCGCCCATGACCGCTGACGGACTGTCCCGTATTAGCATATATTTCCCGTATTAGCATATTTCTGCCAAGGCATCACTTTACGTGTCTTGTGTCATGCATGCTCAGCAGTTTGAGCACCATTTTCTCTAGTACATTAGAAATTGTTGCACCAATTAGATTAAAAAAGGTTTGAGACAAAACTAAAGCACCATGGTACAACAGTGCTACGCATGTTATCAAGAGAGAAACTCGTAACTTAGAGCGTAAATGGAAACAAACTAATTTAGAGGTCTATAGAATCGCGTGGAAAGACAGTATGACACGTTATAAAAAGGCTCTAAAAGCAGCCAGGGCTGAGCATCTCCGCAAACTAATAGAAAATCACCAAAATAATCCAAGGTTTTTATTTAACACCGTGGCTAGACTAACAAATAAACAGACATCACCAGAGCAAAATATTCCATTACAGTATAGCAGTAATGATATTATGAATTTCTTCACTGAGAAAATAGAAAGCATCAGAAACACAATTGTAGATGTACAATCTCTTATGGTGTCTTATGATTCAGCCACAATTATCGCCCCTCAAGAACAACTACACCGCTTTACAACTATAGGACAGGAAGAGCTAAATAAACTTATCATTGCATCTAAACCAACAACACGTTTATTAGATCCAATATCCACTAAACTACTGAAAGAAGTGTTACCTGTAGTGGAAGAGCCTCTTCTCAATATTATTAACTCGTCTTTATTTTTAGGTCATGTTCCAAGAATATTCAAGCTGGCAGTAATAAAACCTATTATTAAGAAACCACAATTAGATCCAATTAACCTAGCAAATTACACAGAAACTGCGCTAGTTAAAATTACAAATGATTTACTTTTAGCTTCTGACCAAGGCTGAATCTCAATACTAGTTCTGCTCGATCTTAGCGCTGCGTTCGACACTATAGATCATAAAATACTCTTAGATCGACTACAAAATTACACTGGTGTTCAGGGACAGGCATTACGCTGGTTTAGATCGTACTTATCAGACCGTTACCATTTTGTCTGTTTAAATGGGGAAAAATCGAAGATAACGTCAGTAGACTATGGAGTGCCGCAAGGATCGGTGTTAGGCCCTCTGCTATTCTCAATATATATGCTGCCACTGGGTAATATTATAAGAAAACATGGAATTAATTTCCACTGTTTTGCTGATGACACTCAATTATAAACAGGTCCTTCTCAAAAAATGTGCATATTGTGATAAAGTTAATTATTTTCCATAATGTAATGATAAAAATTTAACTTTCATGTATTTTAGATTCATTGCACACCAACTGAAATATTTCAGGTCTTTTATTGTTTTAATACTGATGATTTTGGCATACAGCTCATGAAAACCCAAAATTCCTATCTCAAAAAATTAGCATATCATGAAAAGGTTCTCTAAACGAGCTATTAACCTAATCATCTGAATCAACTAATTAACTCTAAACACCTGCAAAAGATTCCTGAGGCTTTTAAAAACTCCCAGCCTGTTTCATTACTCAAAACCGCAATCATGGGTAAGACTGCCGACCTGACTGCTGTCCAGAAGGCCATCATTGACACCCTCAAGCAAGAGGGTAAGACACAGAAAGAAATTTCTGAACAAATAGGCTGTTCCCAGAGTGCTGTATCAAGGCACCTCAGTGGGAAGTCTGTGGGAAGGAAAAAGTGTGGCAAAAAACGCTGCACAACGAGAAGAGGTGACCGGACCCTGAGGAAGATTGTGGAGAAGGACCGATTCCAGACCTTGGGGGACTGGAATTCCCCAGGTCAAGCCACGTTTGAACCAGAAACAGCGGCAGAAGCGCCTGACCTGGGCTACAGAGAAGCAGCACTGGACTGTTGCTCAGTGGTCCAAAGTACTTTTTTCGGATGAAAGCAAATTTTGCATGTCATTCGGAAATCAAGGTGCCAGATTCTGGAGGAAGACTGGGGAGAAGGAAATGCCAAAATGCCTGAAGTCCAGTGTCAAGTACCCACAGTCAGTGATGGTCTGGGGTGCCATGTCAGCTGCTGGTGTTGGTCCACTGTGTTTTATCAAGGGCAGGGTCAATGCAGCTAGCTATCAGGAGATTTTGGAGCACTTCATGCTTTCATCTGCTGAAAAGCTTTATGGAGATGAAGATTTCATTTTTCAGCACGACCTGGCACCTGCTCACAGTGCCAAAACCACTGGTAAATGGTTTACTGACCATGGTATTACTGTGCTCAATTGGCCTGCCAACTCTCCTGACCTGAACCCCATAGAGAATCTGTGGGATATTGTGAAGAGAAAGTTGAGAGACGCAAGACCCAACACTCTGGATGAGCTTAAGGCCGCTATCGAAGCATCCTGGGCCTCCATAACACCTCAGCAGTGCCACAGGCTGATTGCCTCCATGCCACGCCGCATTGAAGCAGTCATTTCTGCAAAAGGATTCCCGACCAAGTATTGAGTGCATAACTGAACATAATTATTTGAAGGTTGACTTTTTTTGTATTAAAAACACTTCTTTTATTGGTCGGATGAAATATGCAAATTTTTTTAGATAGGAATTTTTGGTTTTCATGAGCTGTATGCCAAAATCATCAGTATTAAAACAATAAAAGACCTGAAATATTTCAGTTGGTGTGCAATGAATCTAAAATATATGAAAGTTCAATTTTTATCATTACATTATGGAAAACAATGAACTTTATCACAATATGCTAATTTTTTTAGAAGGACCTGTATTTCATCACGACCAGATGAAAACACTAACTTATCTAAATTGACAGAGTGTCTTAAAGATATAAAATGCTGGATGACGTGTAATTTCCTGCTATTAAATTCAGATAAAACGGAGGTATTACTTATTGGTCCAAAAAACTACCCACAAAACCTCGTACAATACAACTTTAATTTAGAAGGATGTCCAGTTACTTTATCCACTACAGTAAAAGACCTGGGTGTTATACTAGACCGCAACTTGTCTTTCAAAAACCATATTTCATATGTTACAAGAACAGCCTTTTTCCACCTTAGAAACATTGCTAAGCTACGTAATATGCTATCTGTTTCTGATGCAGAAAAGTTAGTTCATGCATTCATGACCTCGAGACTAGATTACTGTAATGCTTTATTAGCTGGTTGTCCTACATCTTCAATAAACAAGCTACAGTTAGTGCAAAATGCAGCCGCTAGAGTTCTTACTAGATCAAGAAAATATGATCATATAACACCAATTTTATCATCTCTGCACTGGTTACTTATTAAGTTCCGTATCAAATACAAAGTATTACTACTGACCTATAAAGCCCTAAATGGTCTAGCTCCTGTGTATTTAATGGACCTTCTATCGCCCTACAATCCATCGCGTTCATTTAGATCACTAAATTCGAGGCTTCTGGTCATTCCTAGGATATCCAGATCCACTAAAGGAGGGAGGGCGTTCTCGCATTTAGCTCCTAAACTCTGGAATAGCCTTCCTGATACTGTTCGAGGCTCAGACTCGCTCTCCCCGTTCAAAACTAGATTAAAGACGCATCTCTTTAGCCAGGCATTCACATAATGCTTACCTTTTATACCACTGTTGAATCAGATCGAATGCATTAATATTATGAACAGCAGCTACGCTAATTATTTCCCATCTGCTTTTCTGCTGTTATCTTGGGACGCTAGTCCCGAGGTAAATGGCGTTCGTCAGCTCCAGTTTGTATCCAGCCTCTCACGGAGACTTCAGAGTCCCCAACACCTGCGATGAGATGACTAAACGCCTGTGAAGAGACGACTCGACACCTGTGAAGAGACGACTCAACGCCGGCGATATGTTATGCCCTAAATTATACATGATTAGTTAACTGTATTTTTCTATGTACATTTCTGAAATGCACTTTCTGTAAAGCTGCTTTGAAACAATATGTATTGTGAAAAGCGCCATACAAATAAATTTGAATTGAATTGAATTGTGTGGACACGCCCCATGGGTGAGCAGTTACTCATTATCATTTAAAGAGACATGCACAGCATTATTTAAAGAGATATGGACCTCATTATCATTTAAAGAGACATGCACCTCATCATTTAAAGAGACATGCACCTTATTATCATTTAAAAAGACATGCACCTCATTATCATTTAAAGAGACATGCACCTCATCATTTAAAGAGACATGCACCTTATTATCATTTAAAAAGACATGCACCTCATTATCATTTAAAGAGACATGCACCTCATTATCATTTAAAGAGACATGCACAGCATTATTTAAAGAGACATGGACCTCATTATCATTTAAAGAGACATGCACCTTATTATCATTTAAAAAGACATGCACCTCATTATCATTTAAAGAGACATGCACCTCATTATCATTTAAAGAGACATGCACAGCATTATTTAAAGAGACATGCACCTCATTATCATTTAAAAAGACATGCACCTCATTATCATTTAAAGAGACATGCACCTCATTATCATTTAGAGACATGCACCTCATCATTTAAAGAGACATGCACCTCATTATCATTTAAAGAGACATGCACCTCATTATCATTTAAAGAGACATGCACCTCATCATTTAAAGAGACATGCACCTCATTATCATTTAAAGAGACATGCACCTCATCATTTATAGAGACATGCACCTTATTATCATTTAAAGAGACATGCACCTTATTATCATTTAAAGAGACATGCACCTCATCATTTAAAGAGACATGCGATTTTCGACCGTCGGATTTTACACCCGTTTCACTGAAAGGATACGGGTTATATCCAGGATTTCAGTCCTAAATTAGTAGTGATATTGGTAGTATCACTACTAATTTACTGTTCATCTGTTATAATGGCGAATATATCGGATGTGTGTCTAACGCTACCTCTGAGTGCAGGTGAGGACACATTCGAGCTGCATTCGGTGCTGTTGGAGCTGGAGTCCGTGGAGAAGCAGATCCGTGGTCTGCTAGAGAGGCAAGCCGAGCTGCGAGATCGGCGATCAGCGCTTGAAACATCACGCGCCGATGCTCACAAGTCAGTGGTTAGTAACTTTTTGACTCCGACTTCGTCTACTCCGTGCGTTTCTCTGCCCAGGAGGACGCGATCATCTCTGGCTTCATTCACTCCGGCACCGACACAAAGCCATGGACCCTGGGTGATCCCTCAGCGGAAGACACGAGCCAGGACCAGACCAAGAACCTCTCCACCGCTCCCGGTCTTCGAGATCTCCACCCGGAACCGCTTCTCCCCTCTTCGCGAGTCGGAACGTGACGACGCCGTGATCATCGGCAGTTCCATCGTCCGTCATGTCCGCGCTACCTCAGGTAAGGGTAATGTGCGCACTCACTGCTTTCCTGGTGCTCGTGTTCTAGATGTCGCTGCACATGTTCCCGAGATCCTGAACGGTGACGAGCGCGTCGGAGCTGTGGTGCTGCACGCAGGAACGAACGACATCCGGCTGCGGCAGACGGAGGTTCTGAAGAAGGACTACAGGAGCCTGATCGAGACGGTACGCAGCACAGCGCCTGAGGCAACGATCATCGTGTCTGGACCGCTTCCCACGTACCGACTAGGACAAGAAAGGTTCAGTAGACTATTTGCTCTAAATGAATGGTTAATATCATGGTGTAATGAACAGAAACTGCTCTTTGTAAATAATTGGAATCTGTTCTGGGAGCGACCTAGGCTCTACCGTGCTGATGGCCTGCACCCCAGCAGAATCGGAGCGGCTGTGCTGTCGGACAACATCTCCAAGACGTTACACACCATCTGACTAGTAAGTCAAAGTCCAAATCACAATCTCTGCTGTCCCAACTTAATTGATACAAGTAGTGTAGAACATTATATAGAAACTGTGTCTATTCCTCGTCTAGTGAGGCCAAACAATAAATCTAGTTTAGGATCTAGGAAAAATCTTATTGTAATTAAACCAGAAAATCTAAATTTCAGTGAACAAAAAGAATTTCTAAAACTAGGTCTTCTAAACATTAGATCGCTCACACCTAAGGCGGTTATTGTAAATGAAATGGTCACAGATAATAATTTCGATGTTCTGTGCCTTACTGAAACCTGGCTTAAACCAAATGATTATTTCGGTCTAAATGAGTCTACTCCGCCAGGATACTGTTATAAGCATGAGCCCCGTCCGATCGGTCGTGGCGGCGGTGTTGCAACAATCTATAGAGATATCCTAAATTTTACTCAGAAAACAGGTCACAGGTTTAATTCGTTCGAAGTACTTGTGCTAAATGTTACGCTCTTAGATGTAAGAAAGAAATCCCTATTATCTCTAGCCTTAGCGACCGTATATAGACCTCCAGGGCCCTATGCTGATTTCCTAAAAGAGTTTTCAGACTTTCTCTCAGATCTATTGGTCAATGCCGATAAAGCAATAATTGTTGGAGATTTTAACATACACGTAGATAACACAAATGATGCGTTAGGGGCTGCGTTTACAGATTTATTAAACTCATTTGGGGTCAAGCAAAACGTCAGTGGTCCCACTCATCGTCTAAATCATACACTAGATTTAATTATATCATATGGAACTGATCCAACCGATATAGATATTATAGCGCAAAGTGACGATCTCACTGATCATTGTATGGTAACGTGCATATTACGTACTGCTGAAATTTGCCATGTTGCGCCACGTTATCGACCAGGCAGAACAATCGTTCCAACCACTATAGATAGATTCACAAATAGCTTACCTGATCTATCTCAGCTGCTCAGTGAACCCCAACAAACAGATGATCTAGAGGAAATGACTAGCAGTTTGAGCACCATTTTCTCTAGTACATTAGATATTGTTGCACCAATTAGATTAAAAAAGGTTAGAGAGAAAACTAAAGCACCATGGTACAATAGTACTACACATGTTATCAAGAGAGAAACTCGTAACTTAGAGCGTAAATGGAAACAAACTAATTTAGAGGTCTTTAGAATCGCGTGGAAAGACAGTATGACACGTTATAAAAAGGCTCTAAAAGCAGCCAGGGCTGAGCATCTCCGCAAACTAATAGAAAATAACCAAAATAATCCAAGGTTTTTATTTAACACCGTGGCTAGACTAACAAATAAACAGACATCACCAGAGCAAAATATTCCGTTACAGTATAGTTGTAATGATTTTATGAATTACTTCAATGAGAAAATAGAAAGCATCCGAAATAGTCAAGTCAAGTCAAGTCAAATATATTTATATAGCGCTTTTCACAATACAGATTGTATCAAAGCTGCTTCACAGTATCAATCAAAACAACTTAATGTTTGTTTATTACTGGAAAAAAGACATTCAAGTTTGGTAGAGCTGATCAATGGTATGATTGGTGAATTAATTTGAATATCCCCAACTGAGCAAGCCTAAGGCAACAGTGGCAAGGAACCGAAAAACTCCATCCAGTGACCTAATGGTGTCCTAACACCCCATCAGATGACCCAATGGAGAAAAAAAAAACCTTGGGAGAACCCAGGCTCAGTCGGGGGCCAGTTCTCCTCTGGCGTTTATGAACTAGAGGCCGAATTTACAGTAACTGTAAGATAAAAAATTTATATGAATGCCTGGCTAAATAGATGCGTCTTCAGTCTAGTTTTAAACTGGGAGAGCGAGTCTGAGCAACGAACAATATCAGGAAGGCTATTCCAGAGCTTCGGAGCTAAATGTGAAAATGCTCTGCCTCCTTTGGTGGATCTGGATATCCTAGGAATGACCAGAAACCTCGAATCTAGTGATCTTAAAGAGCGCGATGGATTGTAAGGCGATAGAAGATCCGTTAAATAGACTGGAGCTAAACCATTTAGAGCTTTATAGGTCAAAAGCAATACCTTGTAATTAATACGGAACTTTATAGGTAACCAATGAAGTGATGATAAAATCGGTGTTATATGATCATATTTTCTTGATCTAGTAAGAACTCTAGCGGCTGCATTTTGGACTAACTGTAGCTTGTTTATTGAAGATGCAGGACAACCAGCTAATAAAGCATTACAGTAATCTAGTCTCGAGGTCATGAATGCATGAACTAACTTTTCTGCATCAGAGACTGATAGCATATTACGTAGCTTAGCAATGTTTCTAAGGTGGAAAAAGGCTGTTTTTGTAACATATGAAATATGCTTTTCAAAAGACAGGTTGCAGTCTAATGTAACACCCAGGTCTTTTACTGTAGCGGATAGAGTAAAAGGGCATCCTACCATGTTAAAGTCGTGCTGTGAAAGGTTTTGTGGATGGTTTTTAGAACCGATAAGTATTACCTCTGTCTTGTCTGGATTTAATAAAAGAAAATTATGCGTCATCCAATCTTTTATATCTTTAACACAATCTGTCAATTTGGATAATTTAGCGTATTCATCTGGCCGTGAGGAAATATATATTTGAGTGTCATCAGCATAACAATGGAAACTAATTCCATGTTTCCTTAGAATATTACCAAGTGGCAGCATATATATTGAGAATAATAAAGGGCCTAACACAGATCCCTGCGGCACTCCATAGTTTGCCGAAGTTATAATCGATTTTTCTCCATTTAAGTAGACGAAATGGTAGCGGTCAGATAAGTATGACCTGAACCAGCTTAATGCTTGTCCTTGAACACCAGTGTAATTTTGTAGTCGATCTAAGAGTATTGTGTGATCTATAGTATCGAACGCAGCACTAAGATCAAGTAAAACTAGTACTGAGATACAGCCTTGGTCCGAAGCTAAAAGTAAATCATTTGTGATTCTAACAAGCGCAGTTTCAGTGCTATGATGTGGCCTGAATCCAGACTGAAACTTTTCATAGATGTCGTTTTCTTGCAAGAAAGAGCCGAGTTGAGCGGACACAACTTTTTCTAATATTTTTGACATAAATGGAAGATTCGAAATGGGTCTGTAATTTGCTAGGTTATTTGGATCTAATTGTGGTTTCTTAATAAGAGGTTTTATAACTGCCAGCTTGAACGTTCTTGGAACATGACCTAAAGATAAAGATGAGTTAATAATATTGAGAAGAGGCTCTTCCACTACAGGTAACACTTCTTTCAGTAGTTCAGTTGGTATAGGATCTAATAAACATGTTGTTGTTTTAGATGAAGTGATAAGTTTATTTAACTCTTTTTGTTCTATGGTTGTAAAGCATTGTAATTGTTCTTGCGGGGTGATAATTGCGGCCGAATTATAAGGCGCGAGCAAAGATCGAACGTTTACGATTTTGATTCTGATGCTTTCAATTTTCTCGGTGAAGAAGTTCATGAAATCATTACTACTAAACTGTAACGAGGTATTTTGTTCAGACGACGTCTGTTTATTTGTTAGTCTAGCCACGGTATTAAATAAAAACCTTGGATTATTTCGGTTGTTTTCTATTAATTTGCTGAGGTGCTCAGCCCTGGCCGTTTTAAGTGCCTTTTTATAAAGTGACATACTGTCTTTCCACGCGATTCTAAAGACCTCTAAATTAGTTTTTTTCCATTTACGCTCTAAATTACGGATTTCTCTCTTTAAAACATACGTAGTATTATTGTACCATGGTGCTATACTTTTTTCTCTGACCTTTTTTAATCTAATGGGTGCAACAATATCCAATGTTCTAGAGAGAATGGTGCTCATAGTGCTAGTTAGTTCGTCTAATTCATCTGTTTGTTTGGGTTCAGACAGCAGCTGAGACAGATCAGATAAGCTATTTGAGAAATGATCTATGGTGGATGGACGAATTGTTCTACCTGGTCGATAACGTGGCGCAGCATGACATATTACAGCAGTGCGTAATATGCAAGTTACCAAGTAGTGGTCAGTGACATCATCACTTTGTGGAACAATATCTATATCGGTTGGATTGGTTCCATATGATATAATTAAATCGAGTGTATGATTAAGACGATGAGTTGGTCCGGTGACGTTTTGCTTGACCCCGAAGGAGTTTAATAAATCTGTAAACGCAGCCCCTAACGCATCATTTAAATTATCTACGTGTATGTTAAAATCTCCAACAATTAATGCTTTATCGACGTTGACCAAAAGATCTGATAGAAAGTCAGCAAACTCTTTTAGGAAATTGGCGTAAGGCCCTGGAGGTCTATATACGGTAGCCAATGCTAGAGATAATAGGGATTTTTTTCTTACATCTAAGAGCGTAACATTTAGCACAAGTACTTCAAACGAATTAAACCTATGACGAGTTTTCTTAGTAACATTCAGGATATCTCTGTAGATTGTTGCAACACCGCCGCCACGACCGATCAGACGGGGCTCATGCTTATAACAGTATCCTGGCGGAGTAGACTCATTTAGACCGAAATAATCATTTGGTTTAAGCCAGGTTTCAGTAAGGCACAGAACATCGAAATTATTATCTGTGACCATTTCATTTACAATAACCGCCTTAGGTGTGAGCGATCTAATGTTTAGAAGACCTAGCTTTAGAAATTGTTTTTGTTCACTAATAGCGAGATTTTTTGTTTTAATAACAATTAGATTTTTTCTAGATCCTGCAGTAGATTTATTATTTGATCTTAGTAAACGAGGAATAGACACAGTTTCTATGCAATGTTCTACACTAGTATTAATATCAATTAAATTGGTGCAGTAGAGACTGTGATTTGGATTTTTGGTTATTAGTCAAATGGTATTTAACATCTTGGAGATGTTATCCGACAGAAGATCTGCCCCGATTCTACTTGGGTGTAAGCCATCAGCGCGGAAGAGCCTTGGTCGCTCCCAAAACAGATTCCAATTATTTACAAAAATCAGTTTCTGCTCATTGCACCATGACAATAACCATTCATTTAGAGCGAATAATCTACTGAACTTTTCATGCCCTCGTCGGTACGTAGGAAGCGGTCCAGACACAATAATCGATGTTTCAGGCGATGTGCTGCGTACCGTATCGATAAGGCTCCTGAAGTCTTTCTTCAGAACCTCCGTCTGTCGCAGCCTAGTGTCGTTAGCTCCCGCGTGCAGCACAACAGCTCCGACGCGCTCGTCACCGTTCAAGATCTCAGTTACCCGCGCAGTGATATCGAGAACACGAGCACCAGGAAAGCAGTGACTGTGCACCTTACTTTTACCTAACGTAGCATGGACGTGTCGGACGGTGGAATCGCCGATGATCACAGCATCGCGTTCCGTTTCGCGAAGAGGGGAGAAGCGGTTCTGAGTGGAGATCTCGAAAACCGGGAGGGGCGAAAAGATTCTTGTCCTGGCTCGCGGCTTCCGCGGAACCACCCAGGCTTCGTGGTGGTGTGTTGGAGCCGGAGTGAATGAAATCATGGCTGATCGTGACCTGGACGCTCGGGACCAATGCTGAGAAACGCGCGGAGTAGACGAGGTCAGCGTCAGCGGGTTACTAACGTTAATCACTGATCCGTGTGCATCAGCGCGTGATGTTTCAAGAGCTAAACGCCGGTCTCTCAGCTCAGCTTGTCTCTCTAGAAGGTCAAGGATCTGCTTTTCTACAGCTTCTAATTCAGACTGCACCGCAAGCAATTCAGATTTGTTCTCATCTGCACCAAAAGGTAGATAACATACACCTGATATATTCGCCATTTTAACAGATGGACAGTAAGTTAGCAATGATGCAACCAGTGATGCTATTAATATTTATACTAATTTATGACTCAAGTCTTGGGTATAACCGTCTTTTTAGTGGTATGGGTGTAATATAGACGCAGGATAGACGGGAAAACAAACAAACTCACAGCAGGCAACGAGGCTGACAAAAGCAGTCGATCGCAGGGCGAGCAGCAGTGAAGCGGTGTCTCGCTCTACGACCAACAACCAATGTTCAAACCGTATTTGCGCAAACAAACAAACGCAAACAAACAAACTCACAGCGGGTAACGAGGCTGACAAAAGCAGTCGATCGCAGGGCGAGCAGCAGTGAAGCGGTGTCTCGCTCTACGACCAACAACCAATGTTCAAACCGTATTTGCGCAAACAAACAAACGCAAACAAACAAACTCACAGCGGGTAACGAGGCTGACAAAAGCAGTCGATCGCAGGGCGAGCAGCAGTGAAGCGGTGTCTCGCTCTACGACCAACAACCAATGTTCAAACCGTATTTGCGCAAACAAACAAACTCACAGCGGGTAACGAGGCTGACAAAAGCAGTCGATCGCAGGGCAATAGTCAAAGCGAGAAGCGGAAGGAGACGCTCCTCGAAATACAATTGTAAATGTACAATCCTCTATGGTGTCTTATGATTCAGCCACAATTATCGCCCCTCAAGAACAACTACACCGCTTTACATCTATAGGACAGGAAGAGCTAAATAAACTTATCTTTGCAGCGAAACCAACAACATGTTTATTAGACCCAATACCCACTAAACTACTGAAAGAAGTGTTACCTGCAGTGGAAGAGCCTCTTCTCAATATTATTAACTCGTCTTTATCTTTAGGTCATGTTCCAAAAATATTTAAGCTGGCAGTAATAAAACCTATTATTAAGAAACCGCAATTAGATCAAAATAACTTAGCAAATTACAGACCCATTTCAAATCTTCCATTTATATCTAAAATACTAGAAAAAATTGTGTCCGCTCAATTGTGCTCTTTCTTGCAAGAAAATGATATCTATGAAAAATTTCAGTCAGGATTCAGACCGCATCATAGCACAGAAACTGTGCTAGTTAAAATTACAAATGATTTACTTTTAGCTTCTGACCAAGGCTGTATCTCAATACTAGTTCTACTCGATCTTAGCGCTGCGTTCGACACTATAGATCATAAAATACTCTTGGATCGACTACAAAACTACACTGGTGTTCAGGGACAGGCATTAAGCTGGTTTAGATCGTACTTATCAGACCGTTACCATTTTGTCTGTTTAAATGGTGAAAAATCGAAGATAACGTCAGTAGACTATGGAGTGGCGCAAGGATCGGTGTTAGGCCCTCTGCTATTCTCAATATATATGCTGCCACTGGGTAATATTATAAGAAAACATGGAATTAATTTCCACTGTTATGCTGATGACACTCAATTATATATTTCATCAAGACCAGATGAAAACACTAACTTATCTAAATTGACAGAGTGTCTTAAAGATATAAAATGCTGGATGACGTGTAATTTCCTGCTATTAAATTCAGATAAAACGGAGGTATTACTTATTGGTCCAAAAAATTACCCACAAAACCTCGTACAATACAACTTTAATTTAGAAGGATGTCCAGTTACTTTATCCACTACAGTAAAAGACCTGGGTGTTATACTAGACCGCAACTTGTCTTTCAAAAACCATATTTCATATGTTACAAGAACAGCCTTTTTCCACCTTAGAAACATTGCTAAGCTACGTAATATGCTATCTGTTTCTGATGCAGAAAAGTTAGTTCATGCATTCATGACCTCAAGACTAGATTACTGTAACGCTTTATTAGCTGGTTGTCCTACATCCTCAATAAACAAGCTACAGTTAGTGCAAAATGCAGCTGCTAGAGTTCTTACTAGATCAAGAAAATATGATCATATAACACCAATTTTATCATCTCTACACTGGTTACCTATTAAGTTCCGTATCAATTACAAAGTATTACTACTGACCTATAAAGCCCTAAATGGTCTAGCTCCTGTGTATTTAATGGACCTTCTATCGCCCTACAATCCATCGCGTTCATTTAGATCACTAAATTCGAGGCTTCTGGTCATTCCTAGGATATCCAGATCCACTAAAGGAGGGAGGGCGTTCTCGCATTTAGCTCCTAAACTCTGGAATAGCCTTCCTGATATTGTTCGAGGCTCAGACTCGCTCTCCCAGTTCAAAACTAGATTAAAGACGCATCTCTTTAGCCAAGCATTCACATAATGCTTGCCTCTTATACTACTGTTGAATCAGATCGAATGCATTAATATTATGAACAGCAGCTACGCTAATTATTTCCCATCTGCTTTTCTGCTGTTATCTCGGGACGCTAGTCCCGAGGTAAATAGCGTTCTTCAGCTACAGTCTGTATCCAGCCTCTCACGGAGACTTCAGAGTCCCCAACACCTGCGATGAGATGACTAAACGCCTGTGAAGAGACGACTCGACACCTGTGAAGAGACGACTCAACGCCGGCGATATGTTATGCCCTAAATTATACATGATGATTAACTAACTGTATTTTTTACGTACATTTCTGAAATGCACTTTCTGTAAAGCTGCTTTGAAACAATATGTATTGTGAAAAGCGCAATACAAATAAATTTGAATTGAATTGAATTGAACATGCACCTTATTATCATTTATAGAGACATGCACCTCATCATTTATAGAGACATGCACCTTATTATCATTTAAAGAGACATGCACCTCATTATTTATAGAGACATGCACCTTATTATCATTTAAAGAGACATGCACCTCATTATTTATAGAGACATGCACCTTATTATCATTTAAAGAGACATGCACCTTATTATCATTTAAAGAGACATGCACCGAAATGGGTCGTTGTGAACAGAGCTGTTTTTGAGGAGGTAAAAGGCTGTTGTTTTACACAAACATTGAGGAATTTTAACCAAAGTATGTTACAAACTTTACATGAAGACCAATAAAGAATCATACAACTTGTGGAAAATGGGCATCCGATGACCCCTTTAAAACAATAAGAATGCTGACCAAAGTGCTGCACAACATACATAACAAAATAATACAATAAAATTGTAATACTAATAAAATATATCAGAAGAAAAACATCAGAAAATAATAGATTTAATATAAAACATCACCAAGCAATTAAAACAATTAAAACTAAAAGTGCAATCGGATTAAGAATAAGCCTGAGAAAAATTATATGTTTTAAGAGATGATTTAAATATAGATAAGAGTAGGGGATGATCTAATGGAAAAAGGGAAGGAATTCAACAGCTTTGGACCAAGAAATGAAAGTTAGCGCATGATTTACTCGCCCTCAAGTCATCCTAGGTGTATATGACTGTTTCTTTCAGACGAATACAATCAGAGTTATATTAAAAAAATGTCCTGGCTCTTCCAATCTTTATAACGGCAGTGAATGGCCGTTTATGTTTTGAGTCCATAAAAGTGCATCTATCCATCATAATAGGCAAGGCAAGGCAAGTTTATTTATATAGCACATTTCATACACAATGGTAATTCAAAGTGCTTTACATAGAAGAAATTAAAATAATCAAAAGAAATCAGAATAATTAAAACAGTTTAGAATAAAAGATAAAATACAGAAATAATCAAATGAAATCAGAATAGTTAAAACATAAAATAAAATACAGTACGAACAGTCGGACGAGCAGTGGCACAGTGCTCATTCAGTAAATGCACAGCTAAACAGAAGTGTTTTTAGTCTGGTAGTACAAAAGAAGAATGTCATATACACCTAGGATGGCTTGAGGGCGAGTAAATAATGGGGTCTTAATGTCCTCTAAACAAGCTAGCGAAGAGGACACTGAATCAGTATCTGAATTTAGAGGAAAATAAAGCTGAGTATCATAGGCATAAATTTGATATGAAACTTTATGGGACTCAAAAATAAGACGCAGAGGGAGTAAACGGAGCAAAAAATAAGGTTGGACCCAGAATAGAGCCCTGGGGAACCCCACAAGTGACGGGAACTGAGCTTGAGGAAAATTCTTCAATTTCCACCGAAAAAGTCCTATTTGTGAGATATGATGAAAACCAATCTAAGACAGAGACACACACACACACACACACACCGCCATCTGCTGGACACACGCGGAACTGCACGCAGCAAAACAATTCTCATGAAAACAATCATATAATAACAACAAATCTTTTCCACACAAACACATTTATCGAAAAATTCCCTCAATAAACAGAGGCTGTGATTGGATAACTGGAGTAACCAGTGGACCAATGGCGTCGCAGCGTCTCTAATGTTGGTTCGGTGTTTCTGAAACGCCGAAGTGGAAGTGTGTGATCAGAATGATTGTGTTTATTCCCTCCAGAAGCGTCTCACACACACGAGTGTGTTCCCGAACACCAGCATCCCAACGCAAGAGAACATGACAGCGTTTACTGTGTTTCGTCTGACGCTCGACACACACTCGTTTATGATGGAGGGAAAACAGACGATTGCAGAAACGTACAGTTTTTATTACTGATATTTTACACCAGGAAGTGATGATTTTGTTCTCTTGAACACATGGGATGGAAATGCTGCTTTATTCACAAGTGTTTTATGCAATATTCCAAGTTTGTGCATAAGTTATATTCGCAGAGAAACACTTGAAATGAAACTCTTACGATTCTGGGGTACGGCACGCGCCCGAACGAGTAAATCTCCCACAGGAGAACGCCGAAACTCCACACGTCAGATTTGGTGGAAAACCTCTGCAGAGAAGAGAGAAACATCTATTACTGGTGAGATTCACAAACAGAACTCTTAAGGCTGATAAATTATTTTTTGTTCTTCGCTTTGGGGTAAAAAGAAATTAAAAATATTTAAAATACATGAGAATTAATACATGCAATAAATGGAAAATATGATCACGGATCTTCACTCTTCAGGAATGGACAGATCAAAATCCAGCAGGAATGTCAGTTTCTAGACAAACCAGGAATTTTTATCTTTAAACAATTTTCCTGAAATATTCAGGAAATCCTGATGTTTACGGTTGTTTGTTTTAGAACCTTCTCGCACGCACACACACACACACACACACACACACACACACACACACACACACACACACACACACACACTCCATCTCTCACACACACACACACACACACAATCTCTCTCACACGCGCACACACACACACTCAATCTCTCTCTCTCACACACACACACACACACACACACACACTCAATCTCTCTCTCTC
>JAPDVR010000005.1:986011-988511 GCA_026230005.1 Gila orcuttii | reverse complement strand
CTGAAGGGGGTTTATTCTGAGATCACACACACACACACACACACACACACACACACACACACACACACACACACACCTGAAGGGGGTTTACTCTGAGATCACACACACACACACACACACCTGAAGGGGGTTTATTCTGAGATCACACACACTCCTGAAGGGGGTTTATTCTGAGATCACACACACACACACACACACACACACACACACACACACACACACACACACACACACACACAGCCACACCTGAAGGGGTTTACACACACACACACACACTCCTGAAGGGGGTTTATTCTGAGATCACACACACACACGCACACACACACACACACACCTGAAGGGGGTTTATTCTGAGATCACACACACACACACACACACACACACACACACACCTGAAGGGGGTTTATTCTGAGATCACACACACACCTGAAGGAGGTTTATTCTGAGATCACATACACACACACTCCTGAAGGGGGTTTATTCTGAGATCACACACACACACACACACACACACACACACACACACAGCCACACCTGAAGGGGTTTACACACACACACACTCCTGAAGGGGATTTATTCTGAGATCACACACACACACACACACACACACACACCTGAAGGGGGTTTATTCTGAGATCACACACACACACCTGAAGGGGGTTTATTCTGAGATCACACACACACACACACACACACACACACACACACCTGAAGGGGGTTTATTCTGAGATCACACACACACACACACACACACACACACACACACACACACACACACACACACACACACCTGAAGGGGGTTTATTCTGAGATCACACACACACACACACACACACACACATATACACACAGCCACACCTGAAGGGGTTTACACACACACACACACACACTCCTGAACGGGGTTTATTCTGAGATCACACACACACACACACACACACGTGAACGGGGTTTATTCTGAGATCACACACACACACACACACACACACACACACAGACCTGAATGAGGTTTATTCTGAGATCACACACACTCCTGAAGGGGGTTTATTCTGAGATCACACACACACACACACACACCTGAACGGGGTTTATTCTGAGATCACACACACACACACACACCTGAATGAGGTTTATTCTGAGATCACACACACACCTGAAGAGGGTTTATTCTGAGATCACACACACACACACCTGAAGGGGGTTTATTCTGAGATCACACACACACACACACACGCACACACACACACACACCTGAAGGGGGTTTACT
Organism: Gila orcuttii; assembly: GCA_026230005.1. Taxonomy (NCBI): domain Eukaryota; kingdom Metazoa; phylum Chordata; class Actinopteri; order Cypriniformes; family Leuciscidae; genus Gila; species Gila orcuttii. The sequence goes on along the minus strand of JAPDVR010000005.1, from coordinate 987,247 downwards.
TTAAGATCACACACACACACACCTGAAGGGGGTTTATTCTGAGATCACACACACACACACACACGCACACACACACAGACCTGAAGGGGGTTTATTCTGAGATCACACACACACACACACACACACACACACACACACACACACACCTGAAGGGGGTTTATTTTAAGATCACACACACACACACCTGAAGGGGGTTTATTCTGAGATCACATACACACACACACACACACACACCTGAAGGGGGTTTATTCTGAGATCACACACACTCCTGAAGGGAGTTTATTCTGAGATCACACACACACACACACACACACACACACACACACACCTGAAGGGGTTTACACACACACACACTCCTGAAGGGGGTTTATTCTGAGATCACAGACACTCCTGAAGGGGTTTATTCTGAGATCACACACACACACGCACACACACACACACACACCTGAAGGGGGTTTATTCTGAGATCACACACACACACACACACACACCTGAAGGGGGTTTATTCTGAGATCACACACACACCTGAAGGAGGTTTATTCTGAGATCACATACACACACACTCCTGAAGGGGGTTTATTCTGAGATCACACACACACACACACACACACACACACACACACACACACACACACACACACAGCCACACCTGAAGGGGTTTACACACACACACACTCCTGAAGGGGATTTATTCTGAGATCACACACACACACACACACACACACACACCTGAAGGGGGTTTATTCTGAGATCACACACACACACCTGAAGGGGGTTTATTCTGAGATCACACACACACACACACACACACCTGAAGGGGGTTTATTCTGAGATCACACACACACACACACACACACACACACACACACACAGACCTGAAGGGGGTTTATTCTGAGATCACACACACACACACACACACACACACACACCTGAAGGGGGTTTATTCTGAGATCACATACACACACACTCCTCAAGGGGGTTTATTCTGAGATCACACACACACACACACACACACACACACACACACACACACCTGAAGGGGGTTTATTCTGAGATCACATACACACACACTCCTGAAGGGGGTTTATTCTGAGATCACACACACACACACACACACACCTGAACGGGGTTTATTCTGAGATCACACACACACACACACACACACACACACACAAGCACGCACGCAGCCACACCTGAAGGGGGTTTATTCTGAGATCACACACACACACACACACA
>JAPDVR010000005.1:966011-981011 GCA_026230005.1 Gila orcuttii | reverse complement strand
ACACACACCTGAAGGGGGTTTATTTTAAGATCACACACACACACACCTGAAGGGGGTTTATTCTGAGATCACACACACACACACACACACACGCACACACACACACACACACCTGAAGGGGGTTTATTCTGAGATCACATACACACACACACACACACACACCTGAAGGGGGTTTATTCTGAGATCACACACACTCCTGAAGGGAGTTTATTCTGAGATCACACACACACACACACACACACACACACACACACACACACACACAGCCACACCTGAAGGGGTTTACACACACACACACACTCCTGAAGGGGGTTTATTCTGAGATCACACACACTCCTGAAGGGGGTTTATTCTGAGATCACACACACACACGCACACACACACACACACACCTGAAGGGGGTTTATTCTGAGATCACACACACACACACACACACACACACACACACCTGAAGGGGGTTTATTCTGAGATCACACACACACACACCTGAAGGGGGTTTATTCTGAGATCACACACACACACCTGAAGGGGGTTTATTTTAAGATCACACACACACACACCTGAAGGGGGTTTATTCTGAGATCACACACACACACACACACGCACACACACACACACACACCTGAAGGGGGTTTATTCTGAGATCACATACACACACACACACACACACACCTGAAGGGGGTTTATTCTGAGATCACACACACTCCTGAAGGGAGTTTATTCTGAGATCACACACACACACACACACACACACACACACACACACACACACACACACACACACACACACACACACACACACACACAGCCACACCTGAAGGGGTTTACACACACACACACTCCTGAAGGGGGTTTATTCTGAGATCACACACACTCCTGAAGGGGGTTTATTCTGAGATCACACACACACACGCACACACACACACACACACCTGAAGGGGGTTTATTCTGAGATCACACACACACACACACACACACACACACACACACACCTGAAGGGGGTTTATTCTGAGATCACACACACACCTGAAGGAGGTTTATTCTGAGATCACATACACACACACACACACACACACACACACACACACACCTGAAGGGGGTTTATTCTGAGATCACACACACACCTGAAGGGGGTTTATTCTGAGATCACACACACACACACACACACACACACACACACACACACACACACACACACACACACACACAGCCACACCTGAAGGGGTTTACACACACACACACTCCTGAAGGGGATTTATTCTGAGATCACACACACACACACACACACACACACACACACACACCTGAAGGGGGTTTATTCTGAGATCACACACACACACCTGAAGGGGGTTTATTCTGAGATCACACACACACACACACACACACACCTGAAGGGGGTTTATTCTGAGATCACACACACACACACACACACACACAGACCTGAAGGGGGTTTATTCTGAGATCACACACACACACACACACACACACACACCTGAAGGGGGTTTATTCTGAGATCACATACACACACACTCCTGAAGGGGGTTTATTCTGAGATCACACACACACACACACACACACACACACACACACACACACACACACACATACACACAGCCACACCTGAAGGGGTTTACACACACACACACACACACACTACTGAACGGGGTTTATTCTGAGATCACACACACACACACACACACACCTGAACGGGGTTTATTCTGAGATCACACACACACACACACACACACACACACAGACCTGAATGAGGTTTATTCTGAGATCACACACACTCCTGAAGGGGGTTTATTCTGAGATCACACACACACACACACACACACACACCTGAACGGGGTTTATTCTGAGATCACACACACACACACACACCTGAATGAGGTTTATTCTGAGATCACACACACACCTGAATGAGGTTTATTCTGAGATCACACACACACACACACACACCTGAAGAGGGTTTATTCTGAGATCACACACACACACACACACACTCCTGAAGGGGGTTTATTCTGAGATCACACACACACACACACACACTCCTGAACGGGGTTTATTCTGAGATCACACACACACCTGAATGAGGTTTATTCTGAGATCACACACACACACACACACATGTGAAGAGGGTTTATTCTGAGATCACACACACACACACACACACACTCCTGAAGGGGGTTTATTCTGAGATCACACACACACACACACACACCTGAACGGGGTTTATTCTGAGATCACACACACACACAGTCCTGAATGAGGTTTATTCTGAGATCACACACACACCTGAATGAGGTTTATTCTGAGATCACACACACACACACCTGAAGAGGGTTTATTCTGAGATCAAACACACACACACACACACAACTGAACGGGGTTTATTCTGAGATCACACACACACACACACACCTGAATGAGGTTTATTCTGAGATCACACACACACACACACACACCTGAAGGGGGTTTATTCTGAGATCACACACACACACACACACACACACACACACACACACACACCTGAAGGGGGTTTATTCTGAGATCACACACACACCTGAATGAGGTTTATTCTGAGATCACACACACACACACACACACACACACCTGAAGGGGGTTTATTCTGAGATCAAACACACACACACACACACCTGAACGGGGTTTATTCTGAGATCACACACACACACACACACACCTGAATGAGGTTTATTCTGAGATCACACACACACACACACACACCTGAATGAGGTTTATTCTGAGATCACACACACACACACACACCTGAATGAGGTTTATTCTGAGATAACACACACACACACACACCTGAAGGGGGTTTATTCTGAGATCACACACACACACACACACACACACACACCTGAAGGGGGTTTATTCTGAGATCACACACACACACACACACACACCTGAAGGAGGTTTATTCTGAGATCACACACACACACACACACACACACACACACCTGAAGGGGGTTTATTCTGAGATCACATACACACACACTCCTGAAGGGGGTTTATTCTGAGATCACACACACACACACACACACACACACACATACACACAGCCACACCTGAAGGGGTTTACACACACACACACACACACACACTCCTGAACGGGGTTTATTCTGAGGTCACACACACACACACACACACACACCTGAACGGGGTTTATTCTGAGATCACACACACACACACACACACACACACACACACACACACACACACACACACACACACACACAGCCACACCTGAAGGGGGTTTATTCTGAGATCACACACACACACACACACACACACCTGAACGGGGTTTATTCTGAGATCACACACACACACACACACACACACACACACACCTGAAGGGGGTTTATTCTGAGATCAAACATACACACACACACACACCTGAAGGGGGTTTATTCTGAGATCACACACACACACCTGAAGGGGGTTTATTTTAAGATCACACACACACACACCTGAAGGGGGTTTATTCTGAGATCACACACACACACCTGAAGGGGGTTTATTTTAAGATCACACACACACACACCTGAAGGGGGTTTATTCTGAGATCACACACACACACACACACGCACACACACACACACCTGAAGGGGGTTTATTCTGAGATCACACACACATACACACACACACACACACACACACCTGAAGGGGGTTTATTCTGAGATCAAACATACACACACACACACACCTGAAGGGGGTTTATTCTGAGATCACACACACACACCTGAAGGGGGTTTATTTTAAGATCACACACACACACACCTGAAGGGGGTTTATTCTGAGATCACACACACACACACACACACACGCACACACACACACACACACCTGAAGGGGGTTTATTCTGAGATCACATACACACACACACACACACACACCTGAAGGGGGTTTATTCTGAGATCACACACACTCCTGAAGGGAGTTTATTCTGAGATCACACACACACACACACACACACACACACACACACAGCCACACCTGAAGGGGTTTACACACACACACACACTCCTGAAGGGGGTTTATTCTGAGATCACACACACTCCTGAAGGGGGTTTATTCTGAGATCACACACACACACGCACACACACACACACACACCTGAAGGGGGTTTATTCTGAGATCACACACACACACACACACACACACACACACCTGAAGGGGGTTTATTCTGAGATCACACACACACACACCTGAAGGGGGTTTATTCTGAGATCACACACACACACCTGAAGGGGGTTTATTTTAAGATCACACACACACACACCTGAAGGGGGTTTATTCTGAGATCACACACACACACACACACACGCACACACACACACACACACCTGAAGGGGGTTTATTCTGAGATCACATACACACACACACACACACACACCTGAAGGGGGTTTATTCTGAGATCACACACACTCCTGAAGGGAGTTTATTCTGAGATCACACACACACACACACACACACACACACACACACACACACACACACACACACACACACACACACACACAGCCACACCTGAAGGGGTTTACACACACACACACTCCTGAAGGGGGTTTATTCTGAGATCACACACACTCCTGAAGGGGGTTTATTCTGAGATCACACACACACACGCACACACACACACACACACCTGAAGGGGGTTTATTCTGAGATCACACACACACACACACACACACACACACACACACCTGAAGGGGGTTTATTCTGAGATCACACACACACCTGAAGGAGGTTTATTCTGAGATCACATACACACACACACACACACACACACACACACACACACACCTGAAGGGGGTTTATTCTGAGATCACACACACACCTGAAGGGGGTTTATTCTGAGATCACACACACACACACACACACACACACACACACACACACAGCCACACCTGAAGGGGTTTACACACACACACACTCCTGAAGGGGATTTATTCTGAGATCACACACACACACACACACACACACACACACCTGAAGGGGGTTTATTCTGAGATCACACACACACACCTGAAGGGGGTTTATTCTGAGATCACACACACACACACACACACACACCTGAAGGGGGTTTATTCTGAGATCACACACACACACACACACACACACACACACACACAGACCTGAAGGGGGTTTATTCTGAGATCACACACACACACACACACACACCTGAAGGGGGTTTATTCTGAGATCACATACACACACACTCCTGAAGGGGGTTTATTCTGAGATCACACACACACACACACACACACACACACACACACACACACACATACACACAGCCACACCTGAAGGGGTTTACACACACACACACACACACACTACTGAACGGGGTTTATTCTGAGATCACACACACACACACACACACACCTGAACGGGGTTTATTCTGAGATCACACACACACACACACACACACACACAGACCTGAATGAGGTTTATTCTGAGATCACACACACTCCTGAAGGGGGTTTATTCTGAGATCACACACACACACACACACACACACACACACACACACACACACACACACACACAGACCTGAATGAGGTTTATTCTGAGATCACACACACTCCTGAAGGGGGTTTATTCTGAGATCACACACACACACACACACACACACACCTGAACGGGGTTTATTCTGAGATCACACACACACACACACACCTGAATGAGGTTTATTCTGAGATCACACACACACCTGAATGAGGTTTATTCTGAGATCACACACACACACACACACACCTGAAGAGGGTTTATTCTGAGATCACACACACACACACACACACTCCTGAAGGGGGTTTATTCTGAGATCACACACACACACACACACACTCCTGAACGGGGTTTATTCTGAGATCACACACACACCTGAATGAGGTTTATTCTGAGATCACACACACACACACACACACACATGTGAAGAGGGTTTATTCTGAGATCACACACACACACACACACACACTCCTGAAGGGGGTTTATTCTGAGATCACACACACACACACACACACCTGAACGGGGTTTATTCTGAGATCACACACACACGCACTCCTGAATGAGGTTTATTCTGAGATCACACACACACCTGAATGAGGTTTATTCTGAGATCACACACACACACACCTGAAGAGGGTTTATTCTGAGATCAAACACACACACACACACACAACTGAACGGGGTTTATTCTGAGATCACACACACACACACACACCTGAATGAGGTTTACTCTGAGATCACACACACACACACACACACCTGAAGGGGGTTTATTCTGAGATCACACACACACACACACACACACACACACACCTGAAGGGGGTTTATTCTGAGATCACACACACACACACACACACACACACACCTGAAGGGGGTTTATTCTGAGATCAAACACACACACACACACACCTGAACGGGGTTTATTCTGAGATCACACATACACACAGCCACACCTGAAGGGGTTTACACACACACACACACACACACTACTGAACGGGGTTTATTCTGAGATCACACACACACACACACACACACCTGAACGGGGTTTATTCTGAGATCACACACACACACACACACACACACACAGACCTGAATGAGGTTTATTCTGAGATCACACACACTCCTGAAGGGGGTTTATTCTGAGATCACACACACACACACACACACACACACACACACACACACACAGACCTGAATGAGGTTTATTCTGAGATCACACACACTCCTGAAGGGGGTTTATTCTGAGATCACACACACACACACACACACACACACACCTGAACGGGGTTTATTCTGAGATCACACACACACACACACACCTGAATGAGGTTTATTCTGAGATCACACACACACCTGAATGAGGTTTATTCTGAGATCACACACACACACACACACACCTGAAGAGGGTTTATTCTGAGATCACACACACACACACACACACTCCTGAAGGGGGTTTATTCTGAGATCACACACACACACACACACACTCCTGAACGGGGTTTATTCTGAGATCACACACACACCTGAATGAGGTTTATTCTGAGATCACACACACACACACACACACACATGTGAAGAGGGTTTATTCTGAGATCACACACACACACACACACACACTCCTGAAGGGGGTTTATTCTGAGATCACACACACACACACACACACCTGAACGGGGTTTATTCTGAGATCACACACACACACACTCCTGAATGAGGTTTATTCTGAGATCACACACACACCTGAATGAGGTTTATTCTGAGATCACACACACACACACCTGAAGAGGGTTTATTCTGAGATCAAACACACACACACACACACACAACTGAACGGGGTTTATTCTGAGATCACACACACACACACACACCTGAATGAGGTTTACTCTGAGATCACACACACACACACACACACCTGAAGGGGGTTTATTCTGAGATCACACACACACACACACACACACACACACACCTGAAGGGGGTTTATTCTGAGATCACACACACACCTGAATGAGGTTTATTCTGAGATCACACACACACACACACACACACACACACCTGAAGGGGGTTTATTCTGAGATCAAACACACACACACACACACCTGAACGGGGTTTATTCTGAGATCACACACACACACACACACACCTGAATGAGGTTTATTCTGAGATCACACACACACACACACACCTGAATGAGGTTTATTCTGAGATCACACACACACACACACACCTGAATGAGGTTTATTCTGAGATAACACACACACACACACACCTGAAGGGGGTTTATTCTGAGATCACACACACACACACACACACACACACCTGAAGGGGGTTTATTCTGAGATCACACACACACACACACACACACACCTGAAGGAGGTTTATTCTGAGATCACACACACACACACACACACACACACCTGAAGGGGGTTTATTCTGAGATCACATACACACACACTCCTGAAGGGGGTTTATTCTGAGATCACACACACACACACACACACACACACACACATACACACAGCCACACCTGAAGGGGTTTACACACACACACACACACACACACACTCCTGAACGGGGTTTATTCTGAGGTCACACACACACACACACACACACACCTGAACGGGGTTTATTCTGAGATCACACACACACACACACACACACACACACACACACACACACACACACACACACACACACACACACACACACACACACACACACACACACACACACACACAGCCACACCTGAAGGGGGTTTATTCTGAGATCACACACACACACACACACACACACCTGAACGGGGTTTATTCTGAGATCACACACACACACACACCTGAATGAGGTTTATTCTGAGATCACACACACACCTGAAGGGGGTTTATTTTAAGATCACACACACACACACCTGAAGGGGGTTTATTCTGAGATCACACACACACACACACACGCACACACACACACCTGAAGGGGGTTTATTCTGAGATCAAACATACACACACACACACACACACACACACCTGAAGGGGGTTTATTCTGAGATCAAACATACACACACACACACACCTGAAGGGGGTTTATTCTGAGATCACACACACACACCTGAAGGGGGTTTATTTTAAGATCACACACACACACACCTGAAGGGGGTTTATTCTGAGATCACACACACACACACACACACACGCACACACACACACACACACCTGAAGGGGGTTTATTCTGAGATCACACACACTCCTGAAGGGAGTTTATTCTGAGATCACACACACACACACACACACACACACACACACAGCCACACCTGAAGGGGTTTACACACACACACACACTCCTGAAGGGGGTTTATTCTGAGATCACACACACTCCTGAAGGGGGTTTATTCTGAGATCACACACACACACGCACACACACACACACACACCTGAAGGGGGTTTATTCTGAGATCACACACACACACACACACACACACACACACCTGAAGGGGGTTTATTCTGAGATCACACACACACCTGAAGGAGGTTTATTCTGAGATCACATACACACACACACACACACCTGAAGGGGGTTTATTCTGAGATCACACACACACACACACACACACACACACACACACACACACACACACACACACACACACACACAGCCACACCTGAAGGGGTTTACACACACACACACTCCTGAAGGGGATTTATTCTGAGATCACACACACTCCTGAAGGGAGTTTATTCTGAGATCACACACACACACACACACACACACACACACACACACAGCCACACCTGAAGGGGTTTACACACACACACACACTCCTGAAGGGGGTTTATTCTGAGATCACACACACTCCTGAAGGGGGTTTATTCTGAGATCACACACACACACGCACACACACACACACACACCTGAAGGGGGTTTATTCTGAGATCACACACACACACACACACACACACTGTCGGATAACATCTCCAAGATGTTAAATACCATTTGACTAATAACCAAAAATCCAAATCACAGTCTCTACTGCACCAATTTAATTGATATTAATACTAGTGTAGAACATTGCATAGAAACTGTGTCTATTCCTCGTTTACTAAGATCAAATAATAAATCTACTGCAGGATCTAGAAAAAATCTAATTGTTATTAAAACAAAAAATCTCGCTATTAGTGAACAAAAACAATTTCTAAAGCTAGGTCTTCTAAACATTAGATCGCTCACACCTAAGGCGGTTATTGTAAATGAAATGGTCACAGATAATAATTTCGATGTTCTGTGCCTTACTGAAACCTGGCTTAAACCAAATGATTATTTCGGTCTAAATGAGTCTACTCCGCCAGGATACTGTTATAAGCATGAGCCCCGTCTGATCGGTCGTGGCGGCGGTGTTGCAACAATCTACAGAGATATCCTGAATGTTACTAAGAAAACTCGTCATAGGTTTAATTCGTTTGAAGTGCTTGTGCTAAATGTTACGCTCTTAGATGTAAGAAAAAAATCCCTATTATCTCTAGCATTGGCTACCGTATATAGACCTCCAGGGCCTTACGCCAATTTCCTAAAAGAGTTTGCTGACTTTCTATCAGATCTTTTGGTCAACGTCGATAAAGCATTAATTGTTGGAGATTTTAACATACACGTAGATAATTTAAATGATGCGTTAGGGGCTGCGTTTACAGATTTATTAAACTCCTTCGGGGTCAAGCAAAACGTCACCGGACCAACTCATCGTCTTAATCATACACTCGATTTAATTATATCATATGGAACCAATCCAACCGATATAGATATTGTTCCACAAAGTGATGATGTCACTGACCACTACTTGGTAACTTGCATATTACGCACTGCTGTAATATGTCATGCTGCGCCACGTTATCGACCAGGTAGAACAATTCGTCCATCCACCATAGATCATTTCTCAAATAGCTTATCTGATCTGTCTCAGCTGCTGTCTGAACCCAAACAAACAGATGAACTAGACGAACTAACTAGCACTATGAGCACCATTCTCTCTAGAACATTGGATATTGTTGCACCCATTAGATTAAAAAAGGTCAGAGAAAAAAGTATAGCACCATGGTACAATAATACTACGTATGTTTTAAAGAGAGAAATCCGTAATTTAGAGCGTAAATGGAAAAAAACTAATTTAGAGGTCTTTAGAATCGCGTGGAAAGACAGTATGTCACTTTATAAAAAGGCACTTAAAACGGCCAGGGCTGAGCACCTCAGCAAATTAATAGAAAACAACCGAAATAATCCAAGGTTTTTATTTAATACCGTGGCTAGACTAACAAATAAACAGACGTCGTCTGAACAAAATACCTCGTTACAGTTTAGTAGTAATGATTTCATGAACTTCTTCACCGAGAAAATTGAAAGCATCAGAATCAAAATCGTAAACGTTCGATCTTTGCTCGCGCCTTATAATTCGGCCGCAATTATCACCCCGCAAGAACAATTACAATGCTTTACAACCATAGAACAAAAAGAGTTAAATAAACTTATCACTTCATCTAAAACAACAACATGTTTATTAGATCCTATACCAACTGAACTACTGAAAGAAGTGTTACCTATAGTGGAAGAGCCTCTTCTCAATATTATTAACTCATCTTTATCTTTAGGTCATGTTCCAAGAACGTTCAAGCTGGCAGTTATAAAACCTCTTATTAAGAAACCACAATTAGATCCAAATAACCTAGCAAATTACAGACCCATTTCGAATCTTCCATTTATGTCAAAAATATTAGAAAAAGTTGTGTCCGCTCAACTCGGCTCTTTCTTGCAAGAAAACGACATCTATGAAAAGTTTCAGTCTGGATTCAGGCCACATCATAGCACTGAAACTGCGCTTGTTAGAATCACAAATGATTTACTTTTAGCTTCGGACCAAGGCTGTATCTCAGTACTAGTTTTACTTGATCTTAGTGCTGCGTTCGATACTATAGATCACACAATACTCTTAGATCGACTACAAAATTACACTGGTGTTCAAGGACAAGCATTAAGCTGGTTCAGGTCATACTTATCTGACCGCTACCATTTCGTCTACTTAAATGGAGAAAAATCGATTATAACTTCGGCAAACTATGGAGTGCCGCAGGGATCTGTGTTAGGCCCTTTATTATTCTCAATATATATGCTGCCACTTGGTAATATTCTAAGGAAACATGGAATTAGTTTCCATTGTTATGCTGATGACACTCAAATATATATTTCCTCACGGCCAGATGAATACGCTAAATTATCCAAATTGACAGATTGTGTTAAAGATATAAAAGATTGGATGACGCATAATTTTCTTTTATTAAATCCAGACAAGACAGAGGTAATACTTATCGGTTCTAAAAACCATCCACAAAACCTTTCACAGCACGACTTTAACATAGTAGGATGCCCTTTTACTCTATCCGCTACAGTAAAAGACCTGGGTGTTACATTAGACTGCAACCTGTCTTTTGAAAAGCATATTTCATATGTTACAAAAACAGCCTTTTTCCACCTTAGAAACATTGCTAAGCTACGTAATATGCTATCAGTCTCTGATGCAGAAAAGTTAGTTCATGCATTCATGACCTCGAGACTAGATTACTGTAATGCTTTATTAGCTGGTTGTCCTGCATCTTCAATAAACAAGCTACAGTTAGTCCAAAATGCAGCCGCTAGAGTTCTTACTAGATCAAGAAAATATGATCATATAACACCGATTTTATCATCACTTCATTGGTTACCTATAAAGTTCCGTATTAATTACAAGGTATTGCTTTTGACCTATAAAGCTCTAAATGGTTTAGCTCCAGTCTATTTAACGGATCTTCTATCGCCTTACAATCCATCGCGCTCTTTAAGATCACTAGATTCGAGGTTTCTGGTCATTCCTAGGATATCCAGATCCACCAAAGGAGGCAGAGCATTTTCACATTTAGCTCCGAAGCTCTGGAATAGCCTTCCTGATATTGTTCGTAGCTCAGACTCGCTCTCCCAGTTTAAAACTAGACTGAAGACGCATCTATTTAGCCAGGCATTCATATAAATTTTTTATCTTACAGTTACTGTAAATTCGGCTTCTAGTTCATAAACGCCAGAGGAGAACTGGCCCCCGACTGAGCCTGGGTTCTCCCAAGGTTTTTTTTTTCTCCATTGGGTCATCTGATGGGGTGTTAGGACACCATTAGGTCACTGGATGGAGTTTTTCGGTTCCTTGCCACTGTTGCCTTAGGCTTGCTCAGTTGGGGATATTCAAATTAATTAACCAATCATACCATTGATCAGCTCTACCAAACTTGGATGTCTTTTTTCCAGTAATAAACAAACATTAAGTTGTTTTGATTGATACTGTGAAGCAGCTTTGATACAATCTGTATTGTGAAAAGCGCTATATAAATATATTTGACTTGACTTGACTTGACTTGACACACACACCTGAAGGGGGTTTATTCTGAGATCACACACACACACACACACACACCTGAAGGGGGTTTATTCTGAGATCACATACACACACACACACACACCTGAAGGGGGTTTATTCTGAGATCACACACACACACACACACACACACACACACACACACACACACACACACACAGCCACACCTGAAGGGGTTTACACACACACACACTCCTGAAGGGGATTTATTCTGAGATCACACACACACACACACACACACACACACCTGAAGGGGGTTTATTCTGAGATCACACACACACACACACACACCTGAATGAGGTTTATTCTGAGATCACACACACACCTGAAGGGGGTTTATTTTAAGATCACACACACACACACCTGAAGGGGGTTTATTCTGAGATCACACACACACACACACACACACGCACACACACACACACCTGAAGGGGGTTTATTCTGAGATCACACACACATACACACACACACACACACACACCTGAAGGGGGTTTATTCTGAGATCAAACATACACACACACACACACCTGAAGGGGGTTTATTCTGAGATCACACACACACACCTGAAGGGGGTTTATTCTGAGATCACACACACACACACACACACACGCACACACACACACACACACACCTGAAGGGGGTTTATTCTGAGATCACATACACACACACACACACACACACCTGAAGGGGGTTTATTCTGAGATCACACACACTCCTGAAGGGAGTTTATTCTGAGATCACACACACACACACACACACACACACACACACACAGCCACACCTGAAGGGGTTTACACACACACACACACTCCTGAAGGGGGTTTATTCTGAGATCACACACACTCCTGAAGGGGGTTTATTCTGAGATCACACACACACACGCACACACACACACACACACCTGAAGGGGGTTTATTCTGAGATCACACACACACACACACACACACACACACACCTGAAGGGGGTTTATTCTGAGATCACACACACACCTGAAGGAGGTTTATTCTGAGATCACATACACACACACACACACACCTGAAGGGGGTTTATTCTGAGATCACACACACACACACACACACACACACACACACACACACACACACACACACACAGCCACACCTGAAGGGGTTTACACACACACACACTCCTGAAGGGGATTTATTCTGAGATCACACACACACACACACACACACACACACACACACACCTGAAGGGGGTTTATTCTGAGATCACACACACACACCTGAAGGGGGTTTATTCTGAGATCACACACACACACACACACACACCTGAAGGGGGTTTATTCTGAGATCACACACACACACCTGAAGGGGGTTTATTCTGAGATCACACACACACACACACACAGACCTGAAGGGGGTTTATTCTGAGATCACACACACACACACACACACACACACACACCTGAAGGGGGTTTATTCTGAGATCACATACACACACACTCCTGAAGGGGGTTTATTCTGAGATCACACACACACACACACACACACACACACACACACACACACACACACACACATACACACAGCCACACCTGAAGGGGTTTACACACACACACACACACACACACTACTGAACGGGGTTTATTCTGAGATCACACACACACACACACACACACCTGAACGGGGTTTATTCTGAGATCACACACACACACACACACACACACACACAGACCTGAATGAGGTTTATTCTGAGATCACACACACTCCTGAAGGGGGTTTATTCTGAGATCACACACACACACACACACACACACAGACCTGAATGAGGTTTATTCTGAGATCACACACACTCCTGAAGGGGGTTTATTCTGAGATCACACACACACACACCTGAACGGGGTTTATTCTGAGATCACACACACACACACACACCTGAATGAGGTTTATTCTGAGATCACACACACACCTGAATGAGGTTTATTCTGAGATCACACACACACACACACCTGAAGAGGGTTTATTCTGAGATCAAACACACACACACACACCTGAACAGGGTTTATTCTGAGATCACACACA
>JAPDVR010000005.1:953511-961011 GCA_026230005.1 Gila orcuttii | reverse complement strand
GACACAAAATGGCCGCCGCTGCGTTTGTATGAAATGAGAGAGAGCGAGTCCACGATACTGGATGCCATAATTAAATAACTGTATACAAAATATTGATTCACCAAGAAAAGCGATTTCTAGCGAGTGTATAGCGCTGATGACTTCAGTGACCCGGATGAGCCTGTGTTTCTGTTCCCTGTTGTTATCCCGGAATAATACAGGTGAAACTCGAAAAATTAGAATATCGTGCAAAAGTTAATGTATTTCAGTAATTAAAATGAAAAGGTGAAACTAATATATTTAGTATATATAACTATATACGTATGATTATACTTTTCAGAGGGCCGACATTTCTGTATTTAAAATCCTTTTTTTTTTTATTGATTTCATGTAATATTCTAATTTTCTGAGATTTTGAATTTCGGGTTTTCATAAGCTGTAAGCCATAATCATCAAAATTATAACTTTTGCACGATATTCTAATTTTTCGAGTTTCACCTGTATACCACTGGATGGCGCTATTGACCAATCAGAATCAAGTATCCCACAGAGCCGTGTAATAAACATAACTATAACGATGACTATATTCACGTCCACACCAACAAACGATAACAGTCTTTTTATTCTCAGCCTGGTTTCGAAGTAGAACCTTCTCACACGCACGCACACACACACACACTCAATCTCTCACACACACACACACACTCAATCTCTCACACACACACACACACTCAATCTCTCACACACACACACACACACACTCAATCTCTCACACACACACACACACACTCAATCTCTCTCACACACACACACACTCAATCTCTCACACACACACACACACTCAATCTCTCACACACACACACACACTCAATCTCTCACACACACACTCAATCTCTCACACACACACTCAATCTCTCACACACACACACACTCAATCTCTCACACACACACACACACTCAATCTCTCACACACACACACACACACACACACTCAATCTCTCTCACACACACACACTCAATCTCTCACACACACACACACACTCAATCTCTCACACACACACTCAATCTCTCACACACACACTCAATCTCTCACACACACACACACACACACACACACACACTCAATCTCTCACACACACACACACACACTCAATCTCTCACACACACACACACACTCAATCTCTCACACACACACACACACTCAATCTCTCACACACACACACACACACACACACTCAATCTCTCTCACACACACACACACACACACAATCAATCTCTCACACACACACACACACACACACACTCAATCTCTCACACACACACACACACACACACACTCAATCTCTCACACACACACACACACACACTCAATCTCTCACACACACACACACACACACACACACACACACAATCAATCTCTCACACACACACACACACACAATCAATCTCTCTCACACACACACACACACACTCAATCTCTCACACACACACACACACACACACACACTCAATCTCTCACACACACACACACACACAATCAATCTCTCACACACACACACACACTCAATCTCTCACACACACACACACACTCAATCTCTCACACACACACACACACTCAATCTCTCACACACACACACACACACTCAATCTCTCTCACACACACACACACACACTCAATCTCTCACACACACACACACACACTCAATCTCTCACACACACACACACTCAATCTCTCACACACACACACACTCAATCTCTCACACACACACACACACACTCAATCTCTCTCACACACACACACACACACACTCAATCTCTCACACACACACACACACACTCAATCTCTCACACACACACACACACTCAATCTCTCACACACACACACACACACTCAATCTCTCACACACACACACACTCAATCTCTCACACACACACACACACTCAATCTCTCACACACACACACACACACACTCAATCTCTCACACACACACACACACACACACACTCAATCTCTCACACACACACACACACACACACTCAATCTCTCTCTCACACACACACACACACACACACACAATCAATCTCTCACACACACACACACACACACACACACACACACACACACACACTCAATCTCTCACACACACACACACTGAAAATGGACCTGCTTTACGTTACACAAAAACATCAAAAGAAAAACAGGCGCTTTAATAATGAGGTTTTACTCACAGTGAGAACTGGAGCAAACACTCGCCGCCGAGAACCGTTCGGCCCCGAGAGCGCAGGTAATCCACCAGACTGCCCTGTCACACACACACACACACACACACACACACACACACACACGATATGATCAACCTGTCAATCTCTTCCAGTCCTTCAGTGTCTGATAGTTTACTCTGGTTTATCCAGTAAAAGACTTTCAGTGTAATTGTGCAAACCTTCAGCTCGAGCTTCACGTGTCTTTAAATCTGTAGATTTTATCAAGTAAACGTAAGAATAACTTTGATATTGTTGGTAATATTTCAACTGGACTGAAGCATCTTCAGTTTACTTGATTATTCACACATCATTCATTAGAAAATATCAAATATGATCATCAGGCTTTTGAGGAAGGTTTAATTGTTCATCTGTCAATCATCATTGTATTGCATTATATGTTTTAAAACTACAGAGCTTTGATCATAAAACTAAGCATTTAAATATCATCTTATTAAAGGTGGGGTATGTGATTCTCTTTTTTGTCCATTTTTTCAAAATAACTTGAAATCCTATTCCTAACCCGCTTACAGCCACTGAGTTAGAAGCACTGAAATGAAAATGAAGCAATTTAATCATCTGTGGAACGGGCAGGACTCGAAAAACTCCAGCCAATCATTTCCAAGACCACCTGGATTCATTGGACAGTAAGTCCGTCAATCAAACGGTCGCACCACACCCCCTCCCCCCAGTGCGCGCATACTCAAAGCTCGTGACGCATGCGCATCTCGTCAGTAAAGCCGGTTCCATGATTAGCAGTAAATCGTCATTACAATCTCTCGCGCATCTGAGTTTTCGCTCGTGCATAATTGCGCGTCCATGTTCTTCGAATGGGAGGAGTCAGAGCCAGCGTTGGAGGAAAGAAAGTAGGACCATTTGAATTGTGTATTTTCAAAATCTGCCGGTCGTTTTCCAAATCACATACCCCACCTTTAAGACATTATTGGCAGATTTTGATATTTATATGCATTTTATGCAAGTATCTGCTGTACTGTTATAAAGATCTCGCTGATTAACATTACAAGCATCAGAACCTTTTGTCCATGTAAATATCATGCATCTCAATATATGAGCCATATAAAAGCCTGATGCATTAAATATGATACTCAAACCCATATCCAAACTTATATAGTCTAAAAAAATGTATTTATCTGACTATTATTTCATATGTCACAGTATTACCAATACAATTGGTTTATGTTTATATAGCATTGCATTATGTGTTTTAAAACTATATAGTTTTTTAGTTTTCATAAACTAAGTATTTACATATCATCGTACTAAGACATTATTGGCAGATATTGATATTTATAATTTTATGCGAGTATCTGCTATACTTTTATAAGATCTCATTGATTTACATTATAAGCATCAGAATTTCATATAAATATCAGCATATTGCATATTTTTGCTCAGTTTGAGCTGATTTTTCTTTCATATTCTCACTATATGAGCCTTTAAAGCCTGATGCATCAAATATGATACTCAACAAACACATATGCAAACTTATTTATTAAATTTAGATTTAGTCTAAATGTTCAATAAACTTTATTTTTTTTTTTTAAAGAAGCTTTTTCTGACTATTAGAATCAATTAATTATCAGTTCAGTCAGGACAGATTCTCCAACACAAAATATCAGTGTTTTTATTGCACATCATGAGAGAAACGTCACTGACCTTCGCCATGTATTCAGTCACGATGAACAAACTGCCTCTTTCCTCCACGATCACACCCAATAACTGCACCAGGTTAGTGTGTCTCAGCTGACTGCAACACACACACACACAGACGTGCACACGCGCACACACAGAGACACAGACGTGCACACACACACACACACACACACACACAGACACAGTTGCGCACACAAAGAGACACAGACGCGCACACACACACACACACACACACACACAGACACAGAGACACAGTCGCGCACACAAAGAGAACCAGACGCACACACACACACACACACACACACAGACGCGCACACACACACAGAGACACAGACGCGCACACAAAGAGACACAGACGCGCACACACACACACACACACACACACAGACACAGAGACACAGTTGCGCACACAAAGAGACACAGACGCGCACACACACACACACACACACACACAGACACAGAGACACAGTTGCGCACACACACACACACACACACACACAGACACAGAGACACAGTTGCGCACACAAAGAGAACCAGACGCACACACACACACACACACACACACACAGACACAGAGACACAGTTGCGCACACAAAGAGACACAGACGCGCACACACACACACACACACACACACAGACACAGAGACACAGTTGCGCACACAAAGAGACACAGACGCGCACACACACACACACACACACACACAGACACAGAGACACAGTTGCGCACACAAAGAGACACAGACGCGCACACACACACACACACACAGACACAGAGACACAGTTGCGCACACAAAGAGAACCAGACGCACACACACACACACACACACACACAGACGCGCACACACACACAGAGACACAGACGCGCACACAAAGAGACACAGACGCGCACACACACACACAGAGACACAGACGCGCACACACACACACAGAGACACAGTCGCGCACACAGAGACACAGACACAGTCGCGCACACAGAGACACAGACACAGACGCGAACACACACACAGACACAGAGACACAGTCGCGCACACAAAGAGACACAGACGCACACACACACACACACAGAGACACAGACACAGACGCGCACACACACACACAGACGCGCACACACACACAGACGCGCACACACACACAGACGCGCACACACACACACACACAGAGACACAGACACAGACGCGCACACACACACACAGAGACACAGACGCGCACACACACACAGATGCGCACACACACACACACACAGAGACACAGTCGCGCACACAAAGAGACACAGACGCGCACACACACACACAGACACAGACGCGCACACACACACACAGACACAGAGACACAGTCGCGCACACACACACACACACAGACGCGCACACACACAGACGCGCACACACACAGACGCGCACACACACACACACACAGACACAGAGACACAGTCGCGCACACAAAGAGACACAGACGCGCACACACACACACACACAGACGCGCACACACACAGACGCGCACACACACACACACACAGATTTAAAGTCACCATGAAATGACAGCTCTTGCTTTAATTGCAGTTTATATTATAAATGGTTTATGGGTGCGCATCATTGTGTTAATAATGTTGAATGAGAATAAGTTCCTCTTGCAGCATCTCTTCTCTTCTCTGATGATGTGGGCGGGGCAATAACCTGTCACTCACATGAGATCAGCCAATAGCAAACCACAACCATCCAATCAGTTTCCCACAGACACAATCAAGCCCCGCCCACATGTGTTCTTGTTCCAGAAGATACAGACGCGCACACACACACACAGACACAGACGCGCACACACACACACAGAGACACAGACGCGCACACACACACACACACAGAGACACAGACGCGCACACACACAGACACAGACGCGCACACACACAGAGACAGAGACACAGACGCGCACACACAGACACAGACGCGCACACACACACACAGACACAGACGCGCACACACACACACACACACACACACACACAGACACAGTCGCGCACACACACACACACAGACACACAGACACAGACGCGCACACACACACACACACAGACACAGACGCGCACACACACAGAGACAGAGACACAGACGCGCACACACACACACACACAGACGCGCACACACACAGACACAGAGACACAGTCGCGCACACAAAGAGACACAGACACAGACGCGCGCACACACACACACAGACACAGACGCGCACACACACACACACAGACACAGAGACACAGTCGCGCACACAAAGAGACACAGACACAGACGCGCACACACACACACACAGACACAGACGCGCACACACACACACACAGAGACACAGACGCGCACACACACACAGACGCGCACACACACACAGACGCGCACACACACACAGACACAGACGCGCACACACACACACACAGACACAGACGCGCACACACACAGACACAGAGACACAGTCGCGCACACAAAGAGACACAGACACAGACGCGCACACACACACACACAGACACACAGACACAGACGCGCACACACACACACACACAGACACAGACGCGCACACACACAGAGACAGAGACACAGACGCGCACACACACACACACAGAGACACAGTCGCGCACACAAAGAGACACAGACACAGACGCGCACACACACACACACAGACACAGACGCGCACACACACACACACAGACACAGAGACACAGTCGCGCACACAAAGAGACACAGACACAGACGCGCACACACACACACACAGACGCGCACACACACACAGACGCGCACACACACACACACACAGACACAGACGCGCACACACACACACACACACACAGAGACACAGTCGCGCACACAAAGAGACACACACACACACACACAGACGCGCACACACACACACACACAGACACAGAGACACAGTCGCGCACACAAAGAGACACAGACACAGACGCGCACACACACACACACAGACACAGACGCGCACACACACACACACAGACGCGCACACACACACACACAGACACAGAGACACAGTCGCGCACACAAAGAGACACAGACGCGCACACACACACACACAGACACAGAGACACAGACGCGCACACACACACACACAGAGACACAGACGCGCACACACACACACACAGAGACACAGACGCGCACACACATACAGACGCGCACACACACACAGACGCGCACACACACACACACACACACACAGATTTAAAGTCACCATGAAATGACAGCTCTTGCTTTAATTGCAGTTTATATTATAAATGGTTTATGGGTGCGCATCATTGTGTTAATAATGTTGAATGAGAATAAGTTCCTCTTGCAGCATCTCTTCTCTTCTCTGATGATGTGGGCGGGGCAATAACCTGTCACTCACATGAGATCAGCCAATAGCAAACCACAACCATCCAATCAATTTCCCACAGACACAATCAAGCCCCGCCCACATGTGTTCTTGTTCCAGAAGCGTTTCACTCGATATACGACACAATATCTTTTAAAGTGACACACACACACACACACACACACACAAGGATGGTCTACTATTTCCGGTTAGAACCGCAACCCACTGCGCGATTAGAACTACAAACACGAA
>JAPDVR010000005.1:933511-938511 GCA_026230005.1 Gila orcuttii | reverse complement strand
AGTGAGTGAGTGAGTGAGTGAGTGAGTGTGTGTGTACTAGTGTTTTACACAGTATAAAATGCTAAGAATAAAAAAGGTGAAACAAAAACATAATCAGGGGTTCAAAAGTAACACAGCAGCACAGCGTCATCAAACAACTAAAAAATATCTGTAAATCTATTAAACGGATAGTTCACACAAAACTTAAAATCAGCCCATGATTTACTCACCCTGAACCCATCCTAGCTGTATATGACTTTATTCTTTCAGACGAACACAATCTGAGTTATATTAAAGGGTTAGTTCACCCAAAAATGAAAATTCTGTAAGTAATTACTCTCCCTCATGTTGTTCCAACCAATGACCCGACGCCTGACGAGTGACCTCTGACCCAACGCCTGACGAGTGACCTCTGACCCAACGCCTGACGAGTGACCTCTGACCCGACGCCTAACGAGTGACCTCTGACCCGACGCCTGACGAGTGACCTCTGACCCGACGCCTGACGAGTGACCTCTGACCCGACGCCTGACGAGTGACCTCTGATCCAACGCCTGACGAGTGACCTCTGACACGACGCCTGACGAGTGACCTCTGATCCGACGCCTGACGAGTGACCTCTGACCCGACGCCTGACGAGTGACCTCTGATCCGACGCCTGACGAGTGACCTCTGATCCAACGCCTGACGAGTGACCTCTGACCCGACGCCTGACGAGTGACCTCTGATCCGACACCTGACGAGTGACCTCTGATCCAACGCCTGACGAGTGACCTCTGACCCGACGCCTGACGAGTGACCTCTGATCCGACGCCTGACGAGTGACCTCTGACCCGACGCCTGACGAGTGATCTCTGACCCGACGCATGACGAGTGCCCTCTGACCCGACGCCTGCCCTTTGACCCGACGCATGACGAGTGACCTCTGACCCGACGCCTGACGAGTGACTTCTGACCCGACGCATGACGAGTGACCTCTGACCCGACGCCTGACCTCTAACCCGACGCATGACGAGTGACCTCTGACCCGACGCATGACGAGTGACCTCTGACCCGACGCCTGACCTCTAACCCGACGCCTGACCTCTGATCCGACGCATGACGAGTGACCTCTGACCCGACGCCTGACCTCTGACCCGACGCATGACGAGTGACCTCTGACCCGACACCTGACGAGTGACCTCTGACCCGACGCCTGACCTCTGACCCGACGCATGACGAGTGACCTCTGACCCGACGCCTGACCTCTAACCCGATGCATGACGAGTGATCTCTGACCCGAAGCCTGACCTCTGACCCGACGCATGACGAGTGACCTCTGACCCGACGCCTGACCTCTAACCCGACGCATGACGGGTGACCTCTGACCCGACGCCTGACCTCTGACCCGACGCATGACGAGTGACCTCTGACCCGACGCGTGACCTCTGACACGACGCATGACCTCTGACCCGACGAGTGACCTCTGACCCGACGCATGACGCCTGACCTCTGACCCGACGAGTGACCTCTGACACGAGTCACACGACGCGTAATGTATTGATGAATGCAGAAGCGCAGAGGATAAAGCAAAACAAAACACAGCTTCCATGAAGCTAGTTATTTTAGTTTTTAAAGTTTTAAATATGGATATTTTTCTTACACAAACATAGCTTCGCTTCAGAAGGCCTTTATTAACCCATGAAGGATTATTTTAATGCACTTTTTGGGCTTCAAAATCTCTTCGCCCATTCACTCTGATTATAAAGCTGGGAAGAGAAATTATATTGTTTAATATAACTCTGGTTGTATTCATCTGAAAGAAGAAAGTCATATACAGCTAGGATGGCTTGAGGGCGAGTGAATCATGGGCTGATTTATATTTTTGGGTGAACTATCACTTTAAAAACATTAATCTCAAAGTGTGATTAATGATCATTCTCTCAGCATTAGTTGTGCAGTTTTCATGTTTTCAGAAGATATAAATAATGCAGCTGAACTCCAGACACTCAGCTGAATAATTAAAAGATCTACACTTTAAAAAATAGAGCTCAGCACTGCCTGTCCACTTTATCAGTGGCACTGGTTCTGGAAGTATTTTTCCCATAGGGGTTTTAAAAAGTCTTCATTAAAACGTTATAAGCCATGAACCAAACCAATCATCTACGAGGAGAATCACAACATTACAAACTTTGATTTGAAGCAAAAAATTTTTGAAAATCACACAAAAAGACAAAGGTACAAGACTGTGAACTTAACGACTTTAGTGTTGAAGCATTGCGAACAGCATAATCGACATAAAAACGATGGAGAAATATTAAACTACTCATTTACAAATGTTGAATATACATATATTTTTATTTAACATACATGTAACCCCCGTTAGCAGATTTATACAGGTGGAGCTGGGGAAGGGGGAGGGTCATATACACTGAACAAAATTATAAACACAACACTTTTGTTTTTGTCCCCATTTTTTATGATCTGAACTCAAAGATCTCAGACTTTTTTTCTACCTACACAAAAGGCCTATTTCTCTCAAATATTGTTCACAAATCTGTCTAAATCTGTGTTAGTGAGCACTTCTCCTTTGCCGAGATAATCCATCCACCTCACAGGTGTGGCGTATCAAGATGCTGATTAGACAGCATGATTATTGCACAGGTGTGCCTTAGGCTGCCACAATAAAAGGCCACTCTAAAATGTGCAGTTTTATCACACAGCACAATGCCACAGACGCCGCAAGTTTTGAGGGACCGTGCAATTGGCGTGCAAAAAGTCTTAGATCTTTGAGTTCAGCTCATGAAAAAAAGGAGCAAAAACAAGTGTTGCATTTATAATTTTGTTCAGTGTATATATATATATATATATATATATATATATATTATACATATCTATAGCAGATCTATTCCGCCAAGACCAAATACATTAACATTACCATATCCATTACTATACAAATCTCTCAGAGAGTTGTCAAGACAGAAATGTAAGATCAATGTATTTTACGTTTATCGCAAAATATGCATATATATTTAAATATTTAAGTATTTTGAGAGCAGAGAGATCGACGTGATTAAATCATTCGCAGTGCTTCATGGAAGTAGGCGGAGCTAATGAGATCTTTTGGCTCATTTTGCTTGTTTCACTCATATTGGTGGAATTTTCTGCACAGCATTATGGGAAATGTAGTTTTTCAGCAGCATTTTACCATTTCATCTGAGAAAACTATTGGCAGATTTACACACAAACTCAAGAAACCGACCCAAACACTCCACTGACACTTTTTTTAACCCCGTTTCTCATTTTACTGAATCTCTAATGCCTGACAGAAAAAGATTTCACTGCAAGAATCCGTGCGAAGATCATGCAGCTCCAAATACCGACAGACTCAGAACAAAACAGAGAGAAAGATCTGACACAGAGACTGGATTATCGAGGTTAAAAACAGCAGAAGGTCACAGAAAGTATCGTCCTTCAGTACCAAGAGGTTTCAAATAAACCCAGGAGGACAGTCTCTAAAACAGGACAAATGCTCAGATGAAAGAGGATCAGATAACACAAAACAGACTCGAGCTGCAGAATCCCGAGAGATCCAGAAAACATCTTCAGAGATCCTTCACTACAAACTCAAAGACAGAGTCAATCCCAGTCCGTCTGCTTTCAAAACCTGCAACTCAAAATGCCAATCCATTTCCTTCAAAGAACTGTAACAAACGAACAAATGAAAGCTTATCAAGAGCTGCACGATTCTGGATCAACTGGATTATTTTGTTCAGAAACCGGATCTCGATTCTCCTTCGATTCTGAATAGAATAGCATGTCGTTTACAAGAGCTTCTGAAAAAATGTTAATTGCTGCAGTCTGTTTTAAAAAAACATTAATTAATTTAAATGAAAGATTTAATTTGAATGAAAGATCCAATGACTCACTCATAAAGACTTCACTTGCTTCATTACTGGATGAATCAGTGTTTTTGAATGAATCTCTTGATTGATTCAATGACAGATACATTTTTTAACAGTCACTTGTGGCCACCTACTGGTGTAACAATGTAATTGATACCGTCATTATTTGAAGCGCAATGTTACTTTTAAAAGATGATTTACTCTATTTCGATCACTATCGTAGACATCAGTGTTTAGCCTATATCCCAACTATAAACTTTTATCCCAGTACTTCTGTGATACTCTGAATGATTGTAAGACAGAAATAATGATACTGCAATTAGCTCTTCCTTCTCTAAAGTTTTGCACAAACATGAAGAGAATCCAAACAACATTCAACCTTTCATTGTATGAACAGAAAAACACAGATTGAAGAACAGAAGAAAGTGAATCAGGAGAGAGGAGACAGCCGAACACTCATTCATTCATTCGTTCGTTCATTCATTCATTCGTTTATTCATTCATTTGTTTGTTCATTCATTCATTCGTTCGTTCATTAATTTGTTTGTTCGTTCATTCATTCATTCGTTTGTTCATTCATTTGTTAATTTGTTTGTTTGTTAATTCGTTCGTTTGTTCATTCATTTGTTTGTTCGTTCATTCATTCATTTGTTTCGTTCGTTCATTCATTCGTTCGTTTGTTCATTCGTTCTTTCATTCAGTTGTTTGTTCATTAATTCATTCATTAATTTGTTCGTTCATTCATTTGTTCGTTTGTTATTCATTCGTTTGTTCATTCATTAAAGCTGCAGTCGGCAAGTCTGGCAGATTGAGTGGACTTAGGCAAAATTTTGAATGTTTACAACTCTCATGCCCCTCCCCACTGTCAATGAATACCCTCCCACCGAGTTCGTGTTCGTCAGTGCGTGTGCAACAGATTTTCTGTGAACGCGCCCGTCTCATCAGCGTCCATCAACACCATGGAGTATTTGGAGCTAGTCAGATAGCACATACAATAACAGTAGCTTTACTACTGTTCTTACTCTCGTAAGAAAGATAGAGTAGCATTGATTCTTCCAAAAAGCCGAACTTTATCCCTTCATCTAAACATGTTTATCCACCGAACGTTACGTTCACACGGATTTCAGTGCAAACAAA
>JAPDVR010000005.1:881011-928511 GCA_026230005.1 Gila orcuttii | reverse complement strand
GAATCGCTCAACTCCTGAAACACTCTTGGGCTTCCAGAGCCGCATCTGCGCATGCGCGAAAACTCCACAACACAGCGCGGCGTCGCGAGGCTCCGTGTCAGAGATTCGCTTCAAAACCGAATAGAAATCAATACCTGTGACCATAGATATCATATAGAGACATGGGGTGCTTCTCAATATCCCTCCTCGTCTCCTCGCTCCTCTGTCCTCCATCCTATGACCCGGAAACCAATCAAGCACAGCCATCTTGAAGGACATCTCAATTCTCTAATTGCTCCGCGAGGAGTCGAGGATCGAGGAGTGAGGAGGCTTTCAGAGGAGTTATGAGCGAGGATACACAGGTGTATCCTATGCGGAAGTGTTTTATTGACTAAACGTGACACACGTATACATTTTCCTCCACATCGGTCACAATCTTTTTAATTTAAAGTTGACCTTTGCAGTTTATTTAAACCAGACATCTCACATATTTCAACAGGGTATCTTGCTTTATTATTATTCATTATGAATTTCTTAAATAAACAAACTTCAACAACATAAGGACAGATCTTTTGAGCGCTGCTGATGACGCTGTGAAGTGACGCTCGAGTGATCAAGTATTCCAATGTATAAAAAAAGCTTTCATTCGATTCCTCCATCCTCATTTTCTTTCCTTGCGTCCTTCTCTCGCAACCTACAGGGGTGGAGCTGAGGCGCTAGGAAAGGAAGCGAGGAAAGGAAACGAGGATGCACAAATAAGAAATGAGAAGCACCCTAGATGCCCTATTGGCCACTGGAAACCGAGAAATCCGGCCGCCATCTTGAACCGGTCGTATTCCTAGTTTCGTTGCGTGGCAGCAGTCAGATAAGATGTCAGAGCATTGTGGAGCATTTTCCTGTTCTAATCGCCGGACCATCGAAAATAGGGCTTTTCACAAGTAAGTCTTAACATTACCGTACTATTGGTTGTATTTTGTGAATAGAATATTACCAGATAATCGAGAAGGAGCAAGGATATTTGCTATTACTGTACTGAAATCGTTGTGAAATGCTGTTTACTGCATCAGCCGTTGTTCACCCGGCATGGAGAGGTGGGGTAACTGTTAAAGTAATAATTACAAGAGCTTCTAGGTTATCAGATAAGCATTCAACTGCCCTGTTGTATTTGTGTTTGCGCACATGATATCAGGAAGCAATGTAATACACGCATGACAGCGATGCGCAAATTGAGTTAACAGTTACCCCTCCAACTTCTAGTGTTATTGATAACCTATATTTTATCACATGCGAGTTGGCTATTGATATTATAGAAGTCCTGTGGTAAAACTACATTATTAATTTACTCCATCTACCCTTGTAAAGTTAATCCGAATAGGGCTTTAGTCTCGACATTTTCCCCTCCCACATCCACATACAATAAAAAAGGTATAGGCTTAATGTTGAAAAGCTTCTTCTCAATTTGTATTACAGGTGGCTGCGTTCGGTGGATTCGGTGGCTGCGTTCTGTGTGTGTGTGTGTGTGTGTGAGAGACAGAGAGAGAGAGAGAGAGTGTGTGTGTGTGTGTGTGTGTGTGTGTGTGTGTGTGTGTGTGTGTGTGTGTGTGTGTGTATGTGTGTTTGTTTGTTTGTGTGTCTGTTCGTGTGTATGTGCGTGTCACAAATCATAAATTGTTTCTTCAACTTATTAAAATATCTTACTTTACTGCAACTATCTGTTTCTGCTTCTTTATTATATTTATAGTGTGTGATTTATAAAATACATTACATCCTTCATCACACATAATGTGTCTGGTCACTTTATCTTATATCAGAATATTATATTACTCTTAAGCCTACTATGGATATTTAAATACGCCGAACCATGTGTCGTGTATCATAGCTACATGAATGACCTTTGCAGCAAAAAAAAAAAAAAACGCGTGAAAATCAGTTCAGTATTCAGTGAGATATGATTAATTTAATGCGCTGACAGCTCATTTTACCTGCCATTCAGATTACACTGAGCGGAGCGGATGACCGGTTTAAGATGGCGGCTCCAATTCTCGTCCGTGCCAATAGGCAGTAGCGGTCGATAGCATAGCCATGATAAATACATAGACGCCCTATTGGCCGCTTTGGAGCGTTGCTGCGATACGTCAACGCGTCCGCCATTTTGCGGAGGGCAAGACTGCGCTGTAAACAAATGCAAGTAAACGGGTGAGCTGCGGTTTTTCTGGATAAAAACAAAAAATGTTTTTACATTTATCAGCCGATTTCAGTGGTTTGTATGTGGTGTACAAAAAGTTTCATCTCCAGTTATTTAAAATCTCGATAGACTTATATATATATATATATATATATATATATATATATATATATATATATATATATATATATATATATATAAATGTATTAGGAATTGTCAAAGCTCAGGCTTGTCATGTAGGCTATCTGGCTTTTTATTCTTGGATAAAAATTGTGAAGACCCCCATACTGAGATTTAATTTAATGTTCACATTAAATGAAATAAAGTTTTCTTATTGTGGAAAAAACATTTTCTGTGATTGACCCGATTTTAGCAATAACAAAGATAACGGATGGATCCTTTATGGTAATACATATATGGTACAACTACAATGAAATGCAAATAGTAAATATAAGATAAAGTGAGAAGTAATAGTAAATAGTTTAGTCAATAAAATAAACAAACAGTATACAGCAAATAAAATAGTAATGGATAGTATAATTATATAATATAAGTACAATAAAACAATCATAAAAATATTGATAATAGCATATAGTTTATGTATAATACTATAATAATAGCAATATAATAAGAAATATCAATTACAGTATACAGACAATAAAAATAATAAGTTAGTGACTATGATAGCATAACTATAATAGATTGATAATCGCAAGTGGTATAATATTATAAGAACAATAATAATAAGAACAGCAAATACAATGTAATATCAATTGCAGAATAATATAGACAATATGAAAAAATATATGAAACATAATATTGATAATTAAACTGACATTTAACAAAAAGAGATTTGCCATTTTATTTTATGTAGGCCTACATACAGTGAAGCTAATGTATAAATATGCAAATATAATTTATATATTTTAAAATATTCCTACATAGGCAAATATAATGACACAACCCTGTCTCTTTTTTGTTAAATTTCAGTTTTATTGATCAGTAATAGCCATCATAACAGTATAAGTAGCCTAAAAGGTATAAAAAGCTATACAAGACAAGAAATAAAGTAAACGATTCAGTCAAACATACAGCAGGATACAACGTTAAATAGCCTAAATATAAAGTTATGAAACTTCACTTTGCCCTCAGCCAAAACGAACAGATAGATTAATGAGACCAAAGATCGCCCGTTAGATATACACAAGACGAATACATCAGAGCCAGCGGCAAACGTCAGAAGCACTAGCCGAGGTAAGGCTGTTCCAGGCGGGGTCAATAAACGCTGAGCGCCCGGTGATCGCCTGTATCTCACAACTCCGAAAACGTTCGATCAAATTTTTAAATAGGCGCTATATTTTTAAATAAACCACAGATCTGAGCTTTAAACAACTACATTGTCGACTGAAAAACTATTAAGACCACAATTCGTGACACAATAACAGTAGTATTTTTAAATTTCGCGGCCTTTCTCCTCTGAAGGTTACTATTACTAATTATATCATGACCAAATACAACCCGAAACAAATGTTCAGTCTTGCCTTTGAAAGGTAATTCCTCGAGACCTGTTTTTAGTTGTTTGGCGATTTGTGCAGCACACGAAAAGTGCATTTTTCTCTATTCCCGGTATGAGAGGTATGGGAAAGTTGCCCTCCGCAATATGGCGGCGCCGTTGACGTACGCTCCAGCGGCCAATAGGGCGTCTATGTATTTATTATGTCTATGGTCGATAGGGCGTCTACCTATATGATGTCTATGCCTGTGACCACATGATGGAGTGCAGAACCGCAACGCGTTAAAGTTCTTCTGTGGCCGTTTAAAAGGTTTGTTCATGGATTGAGATGAGAGAGATTAGCGACATCTGCTGGTGACAGAGAGAACAGCAGCGACAGTCGAGCACTTTCAATATTATGAAGCTGCAGACTCGGAGCCTGCATCTACAGTCCCCCACCGAGAGTCCCGCATTCTCAGACCCCTCGTTTTTCGAACACAGCGCCTCCTGCTGTTCGAAAGATCGTATAACACCCGCACACAGAGTACAGCGCACGCTTATCCAAATGCAATTAAAAACAATAGGATGCAATATTACGGTCTCCAAATAAATGATCCAATAATTATTTGCGTTCCCTGCTTAATGCATGTGCCAAAAAAAAACTCATTGCGATGGAAGGGATACAATTACAGATTGATCTATCTTCTGAAAAATAGTATGTGATACTATATTGCTACAATGTTTTTTTATATTTTTTTATTTAAATTCCAATTTTTCTTTCAGTTCAACCTATAATGGTCTAATTAACATTACCATGCTAACATTACAAAATCTGTTTTTTGATATTTTGAATGTGAAGCAAAACAAATCAGAATAGACAAAACACCAATAATAAACAATTCTGTACTTTATTTAATGATCACCTAAACATCATCTTGCTGTAAAGAAAAAAGGAAGAAAAAACTGTGTTCGTGACTTTACTTTTCGTCTTCAATTGCATTAAAAAAAAAACTAATTTATAAGTCGCTTTGCATAATCATAAAATATGTTGCTGGGTTCGGCCGGGGCGACTCCATCGATGTATGGTGTACCCTGGAATAGCCTACAACAGTATAGGCCCGATAGCACATGTCTTATGATGTTTCAAAAAGAAAGAAAAAAAAAAGAAAAAAGATGTTTGCAAATGTTACCTTCATGTTGCACTGCTCTGTTGAAGTGTCCCTTGAGATGTTTTTGAACTTTGGACAACTTTGTGGGTTTGAAATATATGGGGGCACAAAATGGGCAGTGAAAATCACTGCAGCATTTATGACATATCTACAAAAAGTCCAAGGTTAAAGGCTAACGTTAGCTATCAAAATATTTTCGGGGGGAAGAGGGCGAAAAAACATACAATAACGGCTCAAATCTTGTTACAAACTATCTTTACAAATATTAAATGGACTATTCATATGTTGTATCGATGAGCTAAATTAGTTTTATTAAAAAATAAATCAAACGAGTAGGCTACTGCGATTCGCTAAATAAAATTGAAGATAGCCTACTCACGTTTTGGCTTAAGTTCTTCACATGTTCTTCACATGTTTATCCGATACAATTTGATAGGAGGCGCTGTCTCGAAAAACGAGGGGTCTGAGAATGCGGGACTCTGGGTGCAGGGGGACTGTAGATGCAGGTCTCCGAGTCTGCAGCTTCATAATACTCAGCACTTTCCCGCCACATGAGGAAAAAAATCATACTTTTGAGGTAAAAAGTAAAATTATGACATAAATTATGTATGGTTATGACATACTACATCATAATTATGACATAAAAAGTTGAAATTCTGGTGTAAAAAGACAATTATTTCACAAGTCGAAATTGTGACACACTAAACCATAATTATGAGATTAAAAAGTTGCAATGGTGAGACAAAAAAATTATGCCTTTCTGTCATAATGACTTTTATGTCACAATGTCATAATTATGACGTTTTTTGTAAAAAGCACCATGTAAATAAAGGTGACTTGATTTTTGTCATAATTATATGGGTTTTTTTTCTGATGTAACTTCCATACCCATCATATACAAACACACACCTAAAGATATTTCAGGAGTTAAAGACCAGAAATGAAGATCAGATCAATACAGACCTCCATAGATCAGAAACAGCCAGAGATCAAAAGAGTCGTTTAATAAGAATCAAATCAAAGTGATTCTCCACTGATGAATGATTCTGTGTGGCGTTTCACAGTAACTTTAATACAAAACTAGTACTGGAGTGTCTTTATTCTCAGAGTAATGCAGAACAGAATTACTCCATACACTTAAATACATTTAAATAGACAAAGATAGTAAATTACTGATGAAATTATACGCTCATGACTGGCGTTCGGTTCTGATTGGCCCAGTCGGCTGCGGCGCTCATTAAACTTTTTTTTCACATCTTTATCTTTCTTTCGTGTTAATGTTGCTGGTTGAGCATGAAAAAGCCCTGTAAAGCTCCAGTTCTTCTCTATATCAGTGTCAGTGTTTCTGAACTCCTGAAACGCCTCCATTGTATCTTGAGTTTCTTACGGGAACGAACACGTCACAATATTCCTCATTATAATAATTAATGCGCAGAATAAAGGGGCGGGGCCTGGTTGAGTTAGTTAGTAGTGTGTTAAACTGGTGGTTATGGTAAGGGGGGGGGGGGACATTTCCCAAACACACTCGAAGCGCTCGACCAATCACAACACAATGATCCAGCCAACCAACCAGAGCACAGTGTTCTTTTCAGAAGGAGGGGCTTCATAGAGACAGGAAGTAAACAGAGCGTTACTGACAGACTGGGAAGAGAGGAGCCGCAACAATGGAGAATATGAGGAAAATAATCAACATTCAAGCAGGAAAACCTGTTCTAGTAGAGCCTGAAAACAGTAAAACTTTGAACATAATATGGCCTTTTAATGATCAAAGTTCATACATTTTATATATCAACACTCACTGTTTTAAACTCAGTAGAAATACCCGAATGAAATATCTTTATAGTCAAAAAGCTGGAGAAGCTAGTGATGTTAGTGTTTGAGTGGCCAGCAGAGGGAGACACTCCATCACAGATTCATGTTATGAACTTCTCAATTCATCAACTCTTCACATAATATACTACACATAAATAATATAGAATTTTAGGTGAAATATGACACAAACGCATATTTTAGACCTTGTGAGTGTTCAGCATTTATATGAACTTTTCCACAGTATTTAATCAGATTCACAAGTTCATTTGAAATAAATAAATAAATCACTTTCAGCTCTTTAAGAAGATTAATATATGTATAATATATACTTAAAAAAAAAATATATATATATATATATATATATATAGAAATGTCACTTTCAACTCCTTAATGCTTTTAATATATTTTATATATACTGTATAATATTTATATTAATTTTGTGACCCTAACCCACAATATTTAATCACCTTCTCTAGTTCATGTGAAATAAATAAACAATCAAACAAATAAATAAACATATAAATAAAGTATCTTAGTTCATATCAGCTCATAAACTATACATTATAATGGTAACACTTTACAATAAAGTTTAATTCATTAACATTGTTAACATGAACAATGAACAAACATTTATTAATGTCCTGTTCAACATTTACTAATACATTATTGAAATTAAAAGTTTATTATATATTATTTAATAGACCTGAGTTGACATGAACTAACAATGAATAGTTATATTTTTATTAAATGCTAACAAATATGAATAAATGCTAATGTGTTGCACATTGTTAGTTAATGCATTACTAATGGACCTTATTAGTAAAGTCTTGTTATTATCATGTAAAAAATTAGCTAAATGTTTTTTAAGACACTTTGTTTGTGTTTGATGTCAATGAAGTATGAATGAATCTGAACAGAATCAGAGCTTTATACTCTCTGATACAGTTTTAAACACCCTGAACATTATCACACCTGCACAAAGTCATATATCACCCAACACACACACACACACACACACACACACACACACACACACACACACACACACACACACACACACACACACACACACACACACACACACACACACACACGTCTTGTTCTCTATCTTTGTGTGGACTCTCCATAGACGTAATGGTTTTTATACTGTACAAACTGTATATTCTCTCCTCTTACACTAACCCCACCCCTAACCCTACCTATCATAAGAAAACTTTCTGCAGTTATACTTTTTTTTAACTTTTTTTTACATCATTTAGTATATTTAATAATCCGTTTCCCTCGTGGGGAGCGTTGGCTGGTCCCCACAATGTTATATATACCTGTACAAAAATACACACACTACCACACACTAAATCTAGACTAAAAACTCATCTCTTTAACCTGGCATACACATTATCAATTTCAATAATTCAAATCAGTTAAATGATTGTTAGGCTGTATAAACTAGGTCAGCCGGAACCGGGAACATTTCCTATAACACCTGATGTACTCGTTACATCATAAGAAGAATGGCATTTACACTAATGTTTGTCTTTCTGTTTATTCCGAGGTTTAGGTTTACCTACACCTAGACACGACCACAACGCATGATGTAGTCAGCCGGAGCCGGGCCGTATCCAGATCAGATGGTGGAAATGCACCTAGACACGACCACAACGCATGATGTAGTCAGCCGGAGCCGGGCCGTATCCAGATCAGATGGTGGAAATGCACCTAGACACGACCACAACGCATGATGTAGTCAGCCGGAGCCGGGCCGTATCCAGATCAGATGGTGGAAATGCACCTAGACACGACCACAACGCATGATGTAGTCAGCCGGATCCGGGCCGTATCCAGATCAGATGGTGGACCTGCACCTAGACACGACCACAACGCATGATGTAGTCAGCCGGACCAGGGCCGTATCCAGATCAGATGGTGGACCTGCACCTAGACACGACCACAACGCATGATGTAGTCAACCGGATCCGGGCCGTGTCCAGATCAGATGGTGGACCTGCGCCTAGACACGACCACAACGCATGATGTAGTCAGCCGGACCCGGGCCATATCCAGATCAGGTGGTGGACCTGCGTCTAGACACAACCACAACACATGATGTAGTCAGCCGGATCCGGGCCGTATCCAGATCAGCTGGAAGACCTGCGCCTAGACACGACCACAAAGCATGATGTAGTCAGCCGGATCCGGGCCGGATCCATATCAGATGGTGGACCTGCGCCTAGACACGACCACAACGCATGATGTAGTCAGCCGGACCCGGGCCGTGTCCAGATCAGATGGTGGACCTGCGCCTAGACACGACCACAACGCATGATGTAGTCAGCCGGACCCGGGCCGTATCCAGATCAGATGGTGGACCTGCGCCTAGACACGACCACAACGCATGATGTAGTCAGCCGGACCTGGGCCGTGTCCAGGTCAGATGGTCAGATCAACTCATCCCTGAAGTGTCAGCAGAGATTGTGTCATCTAGACTCTCATTGACACGAAGCATCGGCACTGATCCTCAACAAACTCGTCTCCATATCGGCATGACTCCAATCTACAACCAGATGAAACTGGATAATATTCTGAATGTTCTGATCCAATCTGACTTCTGACCTGTAATGCTGCCTGAATCATAATCATAATCATAATCACACACTGTTGGTTTGTGGGCCAGAGGAGACCTGAGCGACTGAGCCTGGGTTCTCACAAGGTTTTTTCTGTAATGTACTGACGCTGCTGTATGACAACAGAACTGAGCTGACGATGACGATGAGCTGTTTTATAGATTAAATGAACTGATGTAATAACTAATGATCTTTATGACAGATCTGAATTAACACTGAACTGACTTCAGTTGAACAACAGCCTAAATGCATAATTTTCCTGTTATCTCTGTAAATCTGCTTTGAAACAATCTGTATTGTAAAAAGCGCTATATAAATAAAGCTGACTTGACACATACTCTCACACACACACACCCACACACACACACACACACCCACACAGAGCTGTGAGGATACACACGCAAGGCTGAACCTGCTCAACAGGGTGAAGTGCATCAGGCCAGCGCTGTAAAATAAACTGAGCTGGAAGCAAATCCTTCAAGCGTGTGTGTGCGTGCGTGTGTGTGTGTGTGTGTGTGTGTGTGTGTGTGTGTGTGTGTGTGTGTGTGTGTGTGTGTGTGTGTGTGTGTGTGTGTGTGTGTGTGTGTGTGTGTGTGTGTGTGTGTGTGTGTGGAATTGTTTATGTAATGTGTGTGTGTGTGTGTGTGTGTGTGTGTGTGTGTGTGTGTGTGTGTGTGTGTGTGTGTGTGTGTGTGTGTGTGTGTGGAATTGTTTATGTAATGTGTGTGTGTGTGTGTGTGTGTGTGTGTGTGTGTGTGTGTGTGTGTGTGTGTGTGTGTGTGTGTGTGTGTGTGTGTTTGTGTGTGTGTGTGGAATTGTTTATGTAAAGTGTGGCACAGTGAGGACAGGATAATTACAGTGAGACAGGACAGGATTACAGAAGCAGAGTCAGACTTGTTGAGCTCGTCTGTCTCAGATTCGTCTCTCTCTGCAGATCTGAGCCAAACAATGATGCACAGTATGACTTATTCCCTTGTTCTTTTGTGCAGTAAAGGATATCCGAGTGTGACGTCACTGCGGCCCATGATTCCCAGCAACATCACAACATGACAGGAACAGAAAGCAAATGCTGCTTAGAACAAAAATGGTTCAAAATGATGATGAAAAAAAAAAAAACAATGCAAATGACAAACATTTTTAATTGCAAAAAAATGTGGCAAACAAAATCAAACTTTTTTGGGGTAACATAGAGTATCTTTAACTTTTGAGTTTTCCTCTGCAATGCTTCTATCCTGCAACAAACCTGGAAGAGTCACTTTTTTCCCCAGAAATAATTAAAATGATTGAATTTTATGTACAACATTGCTGATTTTTGTTCTTTTTGCACTACTGGTTTTGAAGAGCTTTCTTAAAAAAAAAAAAAAAAACAGGACAAAATGGCCATTTTCAAGGTTGCTACAGAGGTGACAAATCCCCTTGTACCTAGATAGCTTTAAAATCACCAAGAAACGGAAGTTGCGACAGACTTTGTCACCGTACTGAGAGGCATTTCCAATCGAAACGATCAAACAAGAAAAAACAAATAGGTTGGGATTTGACTTTTGTCTGCTGGTTGTTGACTGTGGGAAGTGAGTGAACAGAAACAGATGAACCTAAACCTAACCCAACATCATTACTAACCCTAACCCTATCACTGCAGGAAGAGACACACAACACCACTTTTAACTAATCATGGAAAAAATGTTACGAGTTTTGGCTCGTAAATTTAATTTATACGACAGTAGTGTTTTGGGGGCTGAAAATGCAAACATTTGATAACGAGTTTCAAAGTGCGAATTTTTGAAAATGAGACCGTTATTGTCTCTGTGTTAAGTACAAAAACGTGTAAAGAGTGTGTGTGTGTGTGTGTGTGTGTGTGTGTGTGTGTGTGTGTGTGTGTGTGTGTGTGTGTGTGTTACAGGGGCCGTTTCTTGAGTTAAATGCCACTAACCTGTTTGAACTGGTTTAATCTCTGAACCATTAGCTGAACTTCAGTCAGAGGGGTCGTTACATAAGTGTGTGTTTCTGTGAATGTGTGTTTCTGTGAGTGTGTTTGGGCCTCTGAGACACAATCAGCTGCTGGTAAATAACACACACTTCTACATTCAGCTTTTAACCTTCATTTCCCTGCCATCTCTAGATCTTCTTGTGGACGGATGACATCAATCAGTTTGATTCACAAAATCATGTTTTCATCAACATTTGTAGTTTTAAAAGCAATAAGACACAAAACTACATTGATTCCATTAGCTCA
This sequence comes from Gila orcuttii, assembly GCA_026230005.1. NCBI lineage: Eukaryota > Metazoa > Chordata > Actinopteri > Cypriniformes > Leuciscidae > Gila > Gila orcuttii. Next base: position 917,020 of record JAPDVR010000005.1, on the reverse strand, counting down.
AATAGCAGATCATGGCGCTTGCAACACCAAAGTCATGGGTTCCATTCCCAGGGAATGCATGAATTGAAAAAATCTTTAGATTGAATGCAGTGTAATTTGCTTTAGATAAAATCATCTGCAAGTGCATAAATGTACATGAAAATTAACTAAGCTGTTGAAACTGGAAGAAAAAAAATAGTAACGATGCGTATGTGTGACAAAAATAAAAACATCTGGAGGTGAAGGAACCGGAATGCGATTCAGATTTTTGACAAATTGCACAGCTACTTATAATCATTCATAATAAAATATTAAATCATAAAAAAAAATCATGCACACATTGGTATGACTATTAATTGTCGCACACTACTGTTCAAAGGTTTGGGGTCGTGGGATTTCCAAGAGTCTCTTCTGCACACCAAGGCTGTGTTTATTTGATCAAAAATACAGTAAAAACAGTGAAATATTATTGTAATGTAAATCAGCTGTTTTCTATGTGAATATATAGGAAAGTGTAATTTATTCCTGTGATCAAAGCTGAATTTTCAGCATCATTACTCCAGTCTTCAGTGTCACATGATCCTTCAGAAATCACTATAATATGATGATTTGATGCTCAAGAAATATTTATGATTATTATCAGTGTTGAAAACACTTTGTATGTTTGTGGAAACTGATGCATTTTTTTAAGGATTCTTTGATGAATAGAAAGTTCAAAAGAACAGCATTTATTTGAAATGGAACCATTTGCATATCATAAATGTCTTTATTCTCACTTTTAGTCAGTTGAATGTGTTATTGATGAATAAAAGTGTTATTAAATGACTCAAACGCAGGTTTAATCCGGCGGCCATCTTGGGTGTGGCGCTCTCATGTTTCTGGTGTATTCTGAGCACGTCTCTATCAGCACATCGTGACACGCTTATGCTCTGGTGAACGGGGAAACGGCACGCAGCTTTTTGGAGGTAATTTTCTCTGCTTGTTTATCTCTGGGATATTTTTAAACCCAAACAGTGTTCCAGAGTGGAGCAGGAAGCGGATGTGTAGTGGAAGAGGGATTCATCAACACCCGCTCTGATAACATCGAGTCCCGAAACACAGAGAATCAGGCCTTAAAGCTTCAGGAACAGCCGGAGAAACTGAGGAAAAGAGCAAACATTTAAACACAATTCAAAATACTGAGAATGTGTGATGTATGAACACCAAGAACAATAGTTATAACTCTCACGATAACTATAACTATATAACAACAAATAGAACCATAACTATAATGATAACCAAAACTATAACAGTAAATATAGCGATAACTCTAATGATAACTATAACTATATAACAACAAATATAACGATAACTATAATGATAACCAAAACTATAACAGTAAATATAGCGATAACTCTAACGATAACTATAACTATAACTATATAACAACAAATATAACGATAACTATAATGATAACCAAAACTATAACAGTAAATATAGCGATAACTCTAACGATAACTATAACTATAACTATATAACAACAAATATAACCATAACTATAATGATAACCAAAACTATAACAGTAAATATAGCGATAACTCTAACGATAACTATAACAATAACTATATAACAACAAATATAACCATAACTATAATGATAACCAAAACTATAACAGTAAATATAGCGATAACTCTAACGATAACTATAACTATAACTATATAACAACAAATATAACGATAACTATAATGATAACCAAAACTATAACAGTAAATATAGCGATAACTCTAACGATAACTATAACCATATAACAACAAATATAACGATAACTATAATGATAACCAAAATTATAACAGTAAATATAGCGATAACTCTAACGATAACTATAACTATATAACAACAAATATAACTATAACTATAATGATAACCAAAACTATAACAGTAAATATAGCGATAACTCTAACGATAACTATAACTAAAACTATATAAAAACAAATATAACGATAACTATAATGATAACCAAAACTATAAAACAATTATAACAATAAATATAAGGATAACTATAACGATAACTAAAACTATAACAGTGAATATATCGATAACTCTAACGATAACTATAACTATAACAATAAATATGGCGATAACTATAATGATAACTATAACGATAAATATAATAACTATAATGTAACCTATAACTATAACTATAAAGATAATGATAACTAATGATAATTATAATGATAAATACAATAACTATAATGATAACTATAATGTTAACTACAACCATATTAATTATAACGATCAATCTATAATAGCTATAAATATAACGATAACTATAAGGATAAATGTAACTAAACATATAAAGGTAACTAGATAACAACAGCAATAACTATGACAACAAATATAACGGTAACAATAAATATAATAAGATAAGTAAAATGACAAATATAAAGAAAACTATACGATATTAGCATCCACACCAGTGCACAATATCGCTCTGTTTATTATAAGCGTTGCAGTTTGTCGTCTGTTACTTTAAATGCTTGAGCTCTGTTAAATTCGGGTGGATTCTGATTGGCTGTCAATGTTTTGATCGATTATCAGTTGGACAAACAAAAAACTTCTAAAACCATTACAATGATATCTTTACAGTTATGATGTGCACTTCCCAGTGATTATTAGAACTTTATGGTTATAGTTATCATCTGTGGTGAGGACGGCCCTTTACTGTCATAAAAATAACAAGTCAGGGTCATGTACAGAAAATCCATTGCAACATCAGAAGAAATAACAATTCTAAATATATGTTTTCAGTACTGAAAACAATCAGTAGAAGTTGATACTGGCGGTAATGGAAAGGGGCGGGACATTTCCCAAACACACTCGAAGCGCTCGACCAATCACAACACACTGCTCCAGTCGACCAATCAGAGCACAGTGTGCTTTTCAGAAGGAGGGGCTTCATAGAGACAGGAAGTAAACAGAGCGTTACTGACAGACTGGGAAGAGAGGAGCCGCAACAATGGAGAATATGAGGAAAATAATCAACATTCAAGCAGGAAAACCTTGCAAAAGGCACTTTAACACTGTAAATCTAGCAAAGGTTTTTTTATATTTTAATTTGGAAAAAAAAGTACATTTATAACTCTATACTTTGTGTTAAATTGCCTTGGCATTAGCCTACAGAAACTGCTGCGTGTTTCTAATACAACTGAGTGAGTGATCGCTCTCTCCTGACCAAAGCAATCAATCCCCTCTTTAGGAAAGTCATAGAAACACTATCATGTACTTTTCTTTTGCTATTGAGGCAAATGGGAAGACAAAAAAGTTTCCATTCATCACCACTACAGAAGTTCACAGAACTATAATCTTCTTCTGAGAAAGCTGTAAACGTGTGAGCATCAACCTTCGATTATTACGTGTCAGAAAGATTGCAGTGGCAACACGAGTGTTTAATTACACACTCTCTTCCAGATAAGCGTTTAAAGAAGGAGTCAGGTGTATCCCGTGGCCTACATCCCATCCCAACTGGCCTGACTCCCAGTACTCCCGGTACTCTTCCCAGCATCAGTAACGGGCGCGATCGAGGCGTGGTGCGCGTGCGAGCCATGCGTGTGTCCGCGGAGATCATGATAGCGCTGATACACTTGTGTACTAATGCATGCTCGAACAAAGCAAAAACAAAAAAAGAGGCTCTGGAACAAAAAAACTGGAAAAACCTGGTGTTCAGCCCCAGCCCAGCTGAGCTCTCACGCTAACACACACTCGCACGCAGTGTGTCACTCAGTGCCAGGCGCGCCCGCTCTCACGCAAGTCACGTATACACACACACACACACACACACGCACACGCACACAGCCTAATCAATCTAATACCCAATTAACACTAGTGGTCTCTGGTGTGGGGTAATGTAAGCCATTCTGCAGTGTCCAGATTTGATCGTCTGATAACGGCCCGTTTTACATTATTTGCACAAACATCTCACGAAGACAAACCAGGCCACGTTTGACCATAAAATTAAAGGAGAATCTAAAAAATGCAGGGTTGTTTTAACCCAAATTTGGGTCAAATATGGACAAACCCAACCGTTGGGTTGAAAATGTCATTTAAATATTTAACCCAACGGCTGGGTTTGTCCATTTTTGACTCAAATTTGGGTTAAAACAACCCTGCATTTTTAAAGTGCACCAATACTCATTAGTGTGACACATACAGGCCGTGTTGTTTCTCATTATATGCTTTATTACAGTCATTTTCTACTGTATTATAGTCAAAATGACTGTATTTTTAACTTTTAATCACCTTAAGGCAGTGCATCAAATGCCGCCATGATGCATAAATATTAGCATTTCATTGTTTCTGTCATGATACAGTAATGATAATGAGATTTTCTGTGTCATGCTTTTTCTTTTGATTTGGTGGTGAAATGTGACCCGGACATGCTTCTGGCAGGTTTCGGTGAGATTCACCCGTTTACTAGAAGTCCAGTGATTTGCTGACACTGTTTCTCAAGAATAGCTCGGATTTCATGCCGTACAGCTCAGATCGAAAGCTGGAAGTTCCCCGGAGAGGAAAATATTAATAAATCAAGCAGAAAGTCCTTATAACTTCATCATGACATCACCAGGAATGAGTGTGTTTCATCCGTACTGCAGACGTCCCGTATCCGTGTGTGTGTGTGTGTGTGTGTGTGTGTCTGACAGCGTCTGCATGTTACAGGTCATGACATCAGATCTGCACACGCTTCAGTCACAGACACACATATTCACTAATCATCATGTTCAAAGGTTTGGGGTCAGTGAGATTTCGAAAAGTTTCTTCTGCGCAGCAAGGCTGCATTTATTTGATCAAAAATACAGTAAAAATGTTGAAATATTATTTAAATAGAAAAATCTGTATTCTATGTGAATATATTATTCTTGTGATCAAAGCTGAATATTCAGTATCATTACTCCAGTCTTCAGTGTCACATGATCCTTCAGAAATCACTATAATATGATGATCTGATGATCAAGAAACATTTATGATTATTATCAATGTTGAAAACAGATTGACTAACAAAACTGTCATATTTAGGTGGAAATTAACCATGATACATTTTATTTTGCAGGATTCTTTGATTAATAGAACATTGTTTATTTGAAATACTTTTTTTTGATAACATTATAAATGTCTTTAATGTCCCTTTTGATCATTTTAATGTCCTCATTGAATAAAAGTAGAACTTTTTCTATAGTTTATAGAGTAGTTTATGTTTATGCCGTTACTAGTGTCACCATACATGACATCATTTCTCTAAACATGCAAACATATTTACAGCCCTAAAATCAGTTTACAGTAAATAGTGTTCCTCGATGGATACTATACACTGCAAAAAATGCTTTTCTTACTTAGTATTTTTGTCTTTTTTCCAGTCCAAATATCTACAAATTCTTAAATCAAGAAGCATTTACTAAATAAGTAAAATGAAAAAAAAAATTAAGTGAGTTTTTGCTTAAAACAAGCAAAATTATCCCCCAATGGGGTTAAGAAAAATAATCTTGTTTTCCATTTGAATTAAGATTTTTTTTTCTTACCCCATTGCCAGATCATTTTGCTCGTTTTAATTTTTAATTTTTTTAAATAAAAAAAACAAGATGTCATTCTTATGTCATTTTATTCATCTGGTAAATGCTTCTTGATTTAAGAATGTTTTATATATTTGAACTGGAAACAATACATAAATACTAAGTAAGAAAAGCATTTTTTGCAGCGCATTGAGCTACTAAACTTTAGAGATGCAAAAAGAAACATTCAACTCATGCATGACAATGCAAGTACAGCAACAAGAACATAATATTTTAATTAACTACCAAAGAAATTAATACTTTTATTCATCAAGGATGCATTGAATTGAAGATATTACAAAAGATTCTATTTTTAAATAAATGGTGTTCTTTTGAACTTTCTGTCAAGCTTTCAAGAATCCTGAAAACCAAAATATATCACGGTTTTCACCAAATGTTTTCAACATTTAAAATAATCATAAATGTTTCTTGATCATCATATTAGAATGATTTCTGAAGGATCATGTGACACTGAAGACTGGAGTAATGATGCTAAAAATTCAGCTTTGATCACAGGAATAAATTACACTTTACTATATATTCACATAGAAAACAGCTGATTTACCTGATTTTTTGATCAAGTAATTGCAGTCTTGGTGTGCAGAAGAGACTCAAAAAATTAACTTTTGGCAATCACTAGTTGAAATATATTTAACCCGGTTTAGTGACTCTATCACACTAGCCCTTAGTCTTGTGGTTGTACTTTTGAAACAGTGTGTATTTCAGTGTGTATTCTGCCTCGATTGTACACACAGCTCTGTTTGAATGTTATTTTCTGTGCTAAGAGGATCATTGCGTTGAGACTGCGGAATATTCTTCCGGTTTCCAGCTCATAAACGCACTCTCCTGACCTCAACTGTTTTGCACACATATCTCTCAGTTTCAAAGGCTGGAAGTTTACTTAAGGTGTTTTTTTGCCCTTGCTCTAATATTCCTGTCACTTCCTTCCTGTTCTTGATTGGTCGTGTCAGGTGGGCGTTGTTTTTGGCTGACACAGTTTTCCGATTTTCTGTCAATCTCAGTGTGAGAACGATTCTTCTGCAACCTGAACAAATGTCCCGACACCTCCAAAACATGCTTTTCTTACTTAGTATTTTTGTCTTTTTTCCAGTCCAAATATCAAAAAATTCTTAAATCAAGAAGCATTTACTAGATGAGTAAAATGACATAAACTGTTTTCCAGGGGAATTAATCAAAATGAAGTGAGTTGATGCTTAAAAAAAGCTAAATGATATGCCAATGGGGTGAGAAAAATAATCCTGTTTCTGTTTGAATCAAGATTCTGACCCCATTGGCAGATCATTTAGCCTGTTTTAAGCAAAAACCCAGAAAACAAGACTTAATATCTTATGTCATTTTACCACTTTAGTAAATGCATCTTGATTTAAGAAATGTTTGATATTTGGACTGGAAACAAGACAAACATACTAAGTAAGAAAAGCATTTATTGCAGTGTGTGAGATCAGACGGGAAGGTTTGTGAAGGCCTGCTATAAGAGACCCGACCTCCGACATCTTTCTGTCCCTCTGGTGCACAGGACCTGGAGTGAGTCGTGGTGCCGAACATCGCGTGTGAAAACACCGGCCCTGCCCCTGTCCGTCTGCACCTCGGCCCCGTGTAATTTGTGCATTAACTGTTGGCCAGCGGCCGCGAGGGCAGAGATTACACAGAGAAAAGAAAAGGTGAACAGCCTTCTCAATCTATATCTTCTGCCCTCGCCGGCACACTGGGACTCCACTTCCTATTGTGGGGAATTTCCTGTGCTGAGAATGAAAGAAGGAAAGAGAAAGAGAAAAGGGGAGAAAGGCATGTAAACTTGCCTTGCGTAACCTCTTCCTCAGGAGGGGAGGGGGCGCTGTTTATTGATCTTAGTCACACGGATGTTATAAAGGGGAACTTTAGTATGGGCCCTTAGCACGCTATGGGAATCTGTGGAGGTCGCGCACTATCAGCAGAGGAAATGCCACCGAAGATGCCAGACGGCAACGTGACACAATGATAAGTCAATCTCCCATTCAGGAAAATTTCCTGGAAATGTCTAGGAATCACTCGAAAGGGAACAAACAGTGCACATTGTACTAATTCTGCTGTGTACTAACACAGATCTGCTCGAAGCCAAAGGTCATCAAACACGGCCTGTTCAAAAGTCCTCTGGCTTGTAAATGAACACCAGCGCTTTAATCTTCCTCACTCATTAATCGCTGCCGTGCGTCTGTAATAACAGACTGTCTAACGAACCGCAGATGATAGTAACAGGGGTGGATCATGTGACCTCTGAATGCCTCTTACACAAACATCTTGAGCCACACTAGATTATATTTCTGCACTTCAACAGGAATATCTGGATTGTAAATGAACCCAAAGCTCATTTGAAATGGTTTTAAATTGCATCTAAAGTGATGGAGGGGAAGGTCTGTGATTTCAGGACTACATTCATCACGCAGTAACAAGTGTTACTGTTATATGTGTTACTGTCATGTGTGTTACTGTCATGTGTGTTACGGTCATGTGTGTTACTGTCATGTGTGTTACTGTCATGTGTGTTACTATCATGTATGTTACAGTCATGTGTGTTACTGTCGTGTGTTACTGTCATGTATGTTACTGTCATGTGTGTTACTGTCATGTGTGTTACTGTCATGTGTGGTACTGTCATGTGTGTTACTGTCATGTGTGTTACTATCATGTATGTTACTGTCATGTGTGTTACTGTCATGTGTGTTACTGTCATGTGTGTTACTATCATGTATGTTACTGTCATGTGTGTTACTGTCATGTGTGTTACTATCATGTATGTTACTGTCATGTGTGTTACTGTCATGTGTGTTACTGTCATGTGTGTTACTATCATGTATGTTACTGTCATGTGTGTTACTGTCATGTGTGGTACTGTCATGTGTGTTACTGTCATGTGTGTTACTATCATGTATGTTACTGTCATGTGTGTTACTGTTGTGTGTTACTGTCATGTATGTTACTGTCATGTGTGTTACTGTCATGTATGTTACTGTCATGTGTGTTACTGTCATGTGTGTTACTGTCATGTATGTTACTGTCATGTGTGTTACTGTCATGTGTGTTACTGTCATGTGTGTTACTGTCATGTATGTTACTGTCATGTGTGTTACTGTCATACGTGTTACTGTCATGTGTGTTATTGTCATGTGTGTTACTGTCATGCGTGTTACCTGTCATACGTGTTACTGTCATGTGTGGTACTGTCATGTGTGTTACTGTCATGTGTGTTACGGTCATGTGTGTTACTGTCATGTGTGTTACTATCATGTGTGTTACTGTCATGTGTGTTACTGTCATGTATGTTACTGTCATGTGTGTTACTGTCATGTGTGTGACTGTCATATGTGTTACTGTCATGTGTGTTACTATCATGTATGTTACTGTCATGTGTGTTACTGTCATGTGTGTGACTGTCATGTATGTTACTGTCATGTGTGTTACTGTCATGTGTGTTACTGTCATGTGTGTGACTGTCATGTATGTTACTGTCATGTATGTTACTGTCATGTGTGTTACTGTCATGTATGTTACTGTCATGTGTGGTACTGTCATGTGTGTTACTGTCATGTATGTTACTGTCATGTGTGTTACTGTCATGTATGTTACTGTCATGTGTGGTACTGTCATGTGTGTTACTGTCATGTGTGTTACGGTCATGTGTGTTACTGTCATGTATGTTACTGTCATGTGTGTTACTGTCATGTGTGTTACTGTCATGTGTGTTACTGTCGTGTGTTACTGTCATGTATGTTACTGTCATGTGTGTTACTGTCATGTGTGTTACTGTCATGTGTGGTACTGTCATGTGTGTTACTGTCATGTGTGTTACTATCATGTATGTTACTGTCATGTGTGTTACTGTCATGTGTGTTACTGTCATGTGTGTTACTATCATGTATGTTACTGTCATGTGTGTTACTGTCATGTGTGTTACTATCATGTATGTTACTGTCATGTGTGTTACTGTCATGTGTGTTACTGTCATGTGTGTTACTATCATGTATGTTACTGTCATGTGTGTTACTGTCATGTGTGGTACTGTCATGTGTGTTACTGTCATGTGTGTTACTATCATGTATGTTACTGTCATGTGTGTTACTGTTGTGTGTTACTGTCATGTATGTTACTGTCATGTGTGTTACTGTCATGTATGTTACTGTCATGTGTGTTACTGTCATGTGTGTTACTGTCATGTATGTTACTGTCATGTGTGTTACTGTCATGTGTGTTACTGTCATGTGTGTTACTGTCATGTATGTTACTGTCATGTGTGTTACTGTCATACGTGTTACTGTCATGTGTGTTATTGTCATGTGTGTTACTGTCATGCGTGTTACCTGTCATACGTGTTACTGTCATGTGTGGTACTGTCATGTGTGTTACTGTCATGTGTGTTACTGTCATGTGTGTTACGGTCATGTGTGTTACTGTCATGTGTGTTACTATCATGTGTGTTACTGTCATGTGTGTTACTGTCATGTATGTTACTGTCATGTGTGTTACTGTCATGTGTGTGACTGTCATATGTGTTACTGTCATGTGTGTTACTATCATGTATGTTACTGTCATGTGTGTTACTGTCATGTGTGTGACTGTCATGTATGTTACTGTCATGTGTGTTACTGTCATGTGTGTTACTGTCATGTGTGTGACTGTCATGTATGTTACTGTCATGTATGTTACTGTCATGTGTGTTACTGTCATGTATGTTACTGTCATGTGTGGTACTGTCATGTGTGTTACTGTCATGTATGTTACTGTCATGTGTGTTACTGTCATGTATGTTACTGTCATGTGTGGTACTGTCATGTGTGTTACTGTCATGTATGTTACTGTCATGTGTGTTACTGTCATGTATGTTACTGTCATGTGTGTTACTGTCATGTGTGTTACTGTCATGTATGTTACTGTCATGTGTGTTACTGTCATGTGTGTTACTGTCATACGTGTTACTGTCATGTGTGTTACTGTCATGTGTGTTACCTGTCATACGTGATACTGTCATGTGTGGTACTGTCATGTGTGTTACTGTCATGTATGTTATTGTCATGTGTGTTACTGTAATGTATGTTACTGTCATGTGTGTTATTGTCATGTGTTACTGTCATGTGTGTTACCTCTCATACGTGTTACTGTCATGTGTGTTACTGTCATGCATGTTACTGTCATGTATGTTACAGTCATGCATGTGACTGACATACGTTATTCTTATACGTGTTACTGTCATGTGTGTTACTGTCATGCGTATTACTGTCACGTATGTTACAGTCATGCATGTGACTGACATACGTTATTCTTATACGTGTTACTGTCATGTGTGTTACTGTCATGTGTGTTACTGTCATGCGTGTTACTGTCATGTATGTTACAGTCATGCATGTGACTGACATACGTTATTCTTATACGTGTTACTGTCATGTGTGTTACTGTCATGCGTGTTACTGTCATGCATGTTACTGTCATACGTGTTACTGCCATGCGTGTTACTGTAATGTATGTTACTGTCATGTATGTTACAGTCATGCATGTGACTGACATACGTTATTCTTATACGTGTTACTGTCATGTGTGTTACTGTCATGTGTGTTACTGTCATGTATGTTACTGTCATACGTGTTACTGTCATGTGTGTTACTGTCATGTGTGTTACTGCCATGCGTGTTACTGTAATGTATGTTACTGTCATGTATGTTACAGTCATGCATGTGACTGACATACGTTATTCTTATACGTGTTACTGTCATGTGTGTTACTGTCATGCGTGTTACTGTCATACGTGTTACTGTCATGTGTGTTACTGTCATGTGTGTTACTGCCATGCGTGTTACTGGAATGTATGTTACTGTCATGTATGTTACTGTCATGTGTGTGTTACCTGTCATACGTGTTACTGTCATGTGTGTTACTGTCATGTATGTTAGTCATGCGTGTTACTGACATACATGTCATTCTTATACGTGTTACTGTCATGTGTGTTACTGTCATGTGTGTTACTGTCATGTGTGTTACTGTCATGCGTGTTACTGTCATGTGTGTTACTGTCATGCGTGTTACTGTCATGCCTGTTACTGTCATGCGCGTTACTGTCATGTGTTACTGTCATGTGTGTTACTGTCATGCGTTACTGTCATGCCTGTTACTGTAATGTGTGTTACTGTCATGTGTGTTACTGTCATGCGTGTTACTGTCATGCCTGTTACTGTAATGTGTGTTACTGTCATGCTTGTTAATAAAAGAACATATTCTGAAAAATGTTGGGAATCAAACAACATTGCAGAAAGATTGAACAGTGTATGAAGTAAACAACACTGAGCGGGAATGGTGACGAACATTCAAAAACTCGCAACGTTGACCATCATGGTTTATGTTTGCTACAAACAAAATCACACACACCTAAAAAACAGCACATACTGAATTCTAGGTCATGTGATTCAAAGAGTCTGTCACACTAACTTCACATGTTCCGCTTCACACGCCAACCAGGATCTCTCAACTGATGATGAGGATGATGATGATGAGGATGGTGATGATGATGATGATGAAGATGAGGATGATGATGAAGATGATGTTGATGATGATGATGAAGATGAGGATGATGATGATGATGATGAAGATGATGTTGATGATGATGATGAAGGCTGATTCCTCTGCCAATCGCCAGAAGCTTCAGTTCCTTCATGAGAGGAGAATTTCTAATACTCGTAATCAATTAAATTATTTATCATTTATTTATTATTTAATGTCATATCAGCAACATATTCATGGCAAACTCAAGAGTAATACAGTTTAAATAATCATAATAACAAAATTTAAACTAGCTGTATACAATCATTTAACAATATTATGTCTACAAACAAATAAAATAGAAATTTACCACAATAAAAATAGTTATATAAAATCTTTTTTTCCAAGGATAAACTTTTAAAAAATGTCTATTACTGTCGTTTTCTGAATAAAAACGTTGCCTAATATCATATAAAAGCAGGACATTCCAATACAATGCTCTACAGTCAAGGAATACTTACAAAAATCTTCACCTTTCAGTAGATAAACATGGGTAAGTCTCGCACATACAGTCTGGTCATTTCTATTCTCAAAATGAAAACAATGGTTAGGTCTTTCCTTTGTAACTGGACATTCACTTCATATCATCTCATTCCATTTGCCACTGTTTGTAAAAACACAAACGAATCATGCAATATAGATGACAGTCTGTTCCTCTACCTGACAGACGGAGATGGACAAACATGTTCGCTCTGAAACACACCTACTCCTGGACAACAGGAAGTGACATCAGCATCATGACCACACCATGACAGTATCACACCACATACCATAGGAGAGAATAATAACAATATCAATATTTCACATGATATTCTTGATCCTTCTCATGCGAGGGACCCACATCCTAAAATTTAATAGGCATCTATCTTTTATAAACAACTATATAATTTAGCTATAGACCAAAAAACTAATATTAGACATCTAAAATCAGTTTTATGTTAAGTTACATAATATATTCTTTCTACTCACCATAGTGGGCTACTGTTGTCACAGAACTGAAGATTGCAAACGGGTAAAATGTGAATGGAGTTTATTGAATGACACACAGGTTAACAGCAGGTGAGTCTCAGGATTGCAGATAGTTCTGGAGATACTGGCATATGGATGAACAGTCTTAACTTTAGTAGGCAGTGGAGAAAAGTGGCTGGGGGACTGAAGACACACTGAAGACTGAAGAAGACTGAAGACACAGAAGACTGAAGACACACAGAAGACTGAAGACACACTGAAGACTGAAGAAGACTGAAGACACAGAAGACTGAAGACACACAGAAGACTGAAGACAATGCAGAAGACTGAAGAAGACTGAAGACACACATAAGACTGAAGAAGACTGAAGACACAAAGAAGACTGAAGACACACATAAGACTGAAGAAGACTGAAGACACACAGAAGACTGAAGACACAGACGACTGACGACACACAGAAGACTGAAGACAATTCCGAAGACTGAAGACACACAGAAGATTGAATACACACAGAAGACTGAAGAAGATTGAAGACACACATAAGACTGAAGAAGACTGAAGACACACAGAAGACTGAAGACACACAGAAGACTGAAGACACAAATAAGACTGAAGAAGACGGAAGACACACTAAAGAAGACTGAAGACACACAGAAGACTGAAGACACACTGAAGAAGACTGAAGACACACTGAAGAAGACTGAAGATACACTGAAGACTGAAGAAGACTGAAGACACAACACTGTAAACCCAGATTTTGTTTCTAATTAAACTTACGAGTGATCATTACTTATTCTTTTATGTTTTGTAAAAACCTGCTATCATTACTAAACAACATTAGTTGTTTGTACTATTTAGCTGAAAGATTCATTGCACTAATCAAGTTTAGCAGAGATTACTTGGTATGTTTAGTTTCATAAGGAAGGGGAGGGGTTCAAACACCACATCACAAATCAAAAGGCAGAAACCACTGGTATTCAAAAACCTGCCAGGTCACGTGAAAAGACCTGCGTCTAACGTGCTTCCAAGGGGCTCTACACCTGGCTGGACGAGCACAGGCCTCGGCAACAGAGGGTATTGAGAATTAACAGAGGTTTAGATGTTGATGAATTGTTTAATTTAATTTCAAAATATTCACCATAATGGTGATAAGTGTTGGCTTTAGTTGGGCTCTTGCCCTTGACATTTGAAAATTAGTTTTTAACTGGCTGCTTTACCTGTGTGTCTATAAAGGCACAATTGTTATAGCTAAAAAGCTATAGTAAAGTGATCCAGTGATGACTGCACATTTATGTTGTCATCAAAAGAGATTAAAAGTCATGAAAAATGAAAAGCTTCATGTTGCAATGCATGCTGGGTACCTAATAGTACACCTAAACTCAAAAAGTTTTCGATTGTGAACTAATGATTTTCAGTAAAGACTACTAATGTAATCGTGTTTTGTCTACTGCACCTACATAAGATTATATGTTAATTCAACTCAACATGTTTAGTTTCAGCTTGTGTAAAAAGTTAGGGTTCCTTGTTAATTCAACTCAACATGTTTAGTTTCAGCTTGTGTAAAAAGTTAGGGTTCCATGTTAATACAACTCATACCACTTTAGTTTTTACACAAGCTGAAACTAAACATGTTAAGGCAACGGGTTTCCACGCGATTTGCGATTAAAGTCAACTAATTCGGGTTAAGAGTGAATGAATAAGACTGAAGACACACAGAAGACTGAAGAAGACTGAAGACACACATAAGACTGAAGAAGACTGAAGACACTGAAGACTGAAGACACAATGAAGAAGACTGAAGACACACAGAAGACTGAAGAAGACTTAAGACACACTGAAGACACTGAAGACTGAAGACACAATGAAGAAGACTTAAGACACACAGAAGACTGAAGAAGACTTAAGACACACTGAAGACTGAAGGCACACTGAAGAAGACATAAGACACACAGAGGCCTGAAGAAGACTGAAGACACACATAAGACTGAAGAAGACTGAAGACACACTGAAGAAGACTGAACACACAATGAAGAAGACTGAAGAAGACTGAAGACACAATGAAGAAGACTGAAGACACACAGAAGACTGAAGAAGACTGAAGACACACAGAAGACTGAAGAAAACTGATGAAACAATGAAGAAGACTGAAGACACACAGAAGACACACAGAAGACTGAAGACACAATGAATAAGACTGAAGACACAATGAATAAGACTGAAGACACAATGAAGAAGACTGGAGACACAGAAGACTGAAGACACACATAAGACTGAAGAAGACTGAAGACACAGAAGACTGAAGACACAATGAAGAAGACTGGAGACACAGAAGACTGGAGACACACAGAAGACTGAAGAGACACATAAGACTGAAGAAGACTGAAGACACACAGAAGACTGAAGACACACAGAAGACTGAAGAAGACTAAAGACACACAGAAGACTGAAGAAGACTGAAGAGACACACAAGACTGTAGAAGACGAAGGATGAGACAGTTTGATGCACAGGAAAGCATTGCACAGGTTAGTATTGCACAGGTAAGTATTGCACAGGTAAGTAATGCACATGTTAGTATTGGACTGGTTAGTATTGCACAGGTAAGTATTGCACAGGTAAGTATTGCACAGGTTAGTATTGCACAGGTTAGTATTGAACTGGTAAGTATTGAACTGGTAAGTATTGTACAGGTAAATATTTGCACAGGTAAGTATTGCACAGGTTAGTATTGAACTGGTACGTATTGCACATGTTAGTATTGCACAGGTTAGTATTGCACAGGTTAGTATTGCACAGGTAAGTATTGCACAGGTTAGTATTGCACAGGTAAGTATTGCACAGGTTAGTATTTAACTGGTAAGTATTGCACATGTTAGTATTGCACAGGAAAGTAGTGCACAGGTAAGTAATGCACAAGTACTGCACAGGTAAGTATCACACAGGTAAGTATTCCACAGGTAAGTAATGCATAGATAAGTATTGCACAGGTTAGTATTGTACAGATAAGTATTGCACAGGTTAGTAGTGCACATGTAAGTATTTTCACAGGTAAGTATTGCAAAGGTAAGTATTGCACATGTTAGTATTGCACAGGTTAGTATTGGACTGGTAAGTATTGCACAGGTAAGTAGTGCACAGGTAAGTATTGCACAGGTTAGTATTTAACTGGTAAGTATTGCACATGTTAGTATTGCACAGGAAAGTAGTGCACAGGTAAGTAATGCACAAGTACTGCACAGGTAAGTATCACACAGGTAAGTATTCCACAGGTAAGTAATGCATAGATAAGTATTGCACAGGTTAGTAGTGCACATGTAAGTATTTTCACAGGTAAGTATTGCAAAGGTAAGTATTGCACATGTTAGTATTGCACAGGTTAGTATTGGACTGGTAAGTAGTGCACAGGTAAGTAATGCACAAGTAGTGCACAGATAAGTATTGCACAGGTAAGTATTGCACATGTTAGTATTGCACAGGTTAGTATTGGACTGGTAAGTATTGCACAGGTAAGTAGTGCACAGATAAGTATTGCACAGGTAAGTATTGCACAGGTAAGTAATGCACAAGTAGTGCACAGATAAGTATTGCACAGGTAAGTAATGCACAAGTAGTGCACAGATAAGTAATGCACAAGTACTGCACAGGTAAGTATCACACAGGTAAGTATTCCACAGGTAAGTAATGCATAGATAATTATTGCACAGGTTAGTAGTGCACATGTAAGTATTTTCACAGGTAAGTATTGCAAAGGTAAGTATTGCACATGTTAGTATTGCACAGGTTAGTATTGGACTGGTAAATAGTGCACAGGTAAGTAATGCACAAGTAGTGCACAGATAAGTATTGCACAGGTAAGTATTGCACATGTTAGTATTGCACAGGTTAGTATTGGACTGGTAAGTATTGCACAGGTAAGTAGTGCACAGATAAGTATTGCACAGGTAAGTATTGCACAGGTAAGTATTGCACAGGTAAGTATTGCACAGATAAGTATTGCACAAGTAAGTATTGCACAGGTAAGTAGTGCACAGGTAAGTAATGCACAAGTAGTGCACAGATAAGTATTGCAAAGGTAAGTATTGCACATGTTAGTATTGCACAGGTTAGTATTGGACTGGTAAGTATTGCACAGGTAAGTAGTGCACAGCTAAGTAATGCCACAGGTAAGTAATGCACAAGTAGTGCACAGATAAGTATTGCTCAGGTAAGTAATGCACAAGTAGTGCACAGATAAGTATTGCACAGGTAAGTATTGCACAGGTAAGTATCACACAGGTAAATAGTGCACAGATAAGTATTGCAAAGGTTAGTAGTGCACAGGTAAGTATCACACAGGTAAGTATTGCACAAGTAAGTATTGCACAGGTTAGTATTGCACAGGTAAGTATCACACAGGTAAGTAGTGCACAGATTAGTATTGCACAGGTTAGTAATGCACAGGTAAGTATTGCACAGGTAAGTATTGCACAGGTTAATATTGCATAGGTAAGTATTGCACAGGTAAGTATTGCACAGGTTAGTAGTGCACAGGTAAGTATCACACAGGTAAGTAGTGCACAGATAAGTATTGCACAGGTTAGTAGTGCACAGGTAAGTATCACACAGGTAAGTATTGCACAGGTAAGTATTGCACAGGTTAGTATTGCACAGGTAAGTATCACACAGGTAAGTATTGCACAGGTTAATATTGCACAGGTAAGTATTGCACAGGTAAGTATTGCAGAGGTAAGTATTGCACAGGTTAGTAGTGCACAGGTAAGTATCACACAGGTAAGTAGTGCACAGATAAGTATTACACAGGTTAGTAGTGCACAGGTAAGTATTGCACAGGTAAGTATTGCACAGGTAAGTATTGCACAGGTTAGTAGTGCACAGGTAAGTATCACACAGGTAAGTAGTGCACAGATAAGTATTGCACAGGTTAGTATTGCACAGGTTAGTATTGGACAGGTAAGTATCGCACAGGTAAGTATTGCACAGGTTAGTAGTGCACAGGTAAGTATCACACAGGTAAATAGTGCACAGATAAGTATTGCACAGGTTAGTATTGCACAGGTAAGTATAACACAGGTAAGTAGTGCACAGATTAGTATTGCACAGGTAAGTATTGCACAGGTAAGTATTGCACAGGTTAATATTGCACAGGTAAGTATTGCACAGGTAAGTATTGCACAGGTAAGTATTGCACAGGTTAGTAGTGCACAGGTAAGTATCACACAGGTAAGTATTGCACAGGTAAGTATTGCACAGGTTAGTATTGCACAGGTAAGTATCGCACAGGTAAGTATTGCACAGGTTAATATTGCACAGGTAAGTATTGCACAGGTAAGTATTGCACAGGTTAGTAGTGCACAGGTAAGTATCACACAGGTAAGTAGTGCACAGATAAGTATTGCACAGGTTAGTAGTGCACAGGTAAGTATCACACAGGTAAGTATTGCACAGGTAAGTATTGCACAGGTAAGTATTGCACAGGTTAGTAGTGCACAGGTAAGTATCACACAGGTAAGTATTGCACAGGTTAGTAGTGCACAGGTAAGTATCACACAGGTAAGTAGTGCACAGATAAGTATTGCACAGGTTAGTATTGCACAGGTTAGTATTGCACAGGTAAGTATCGCACAGGTAAGTATTGCACAGGTTAGTAGTGCACAGGTAAGTATCACACAGGTAAGTAGTGCACAGATAAGTATTGCACAGGTTAGTATTGCACAGGTAAGTATCGCACAGGTAAGTATTGCACAGGTTAGTAGTGCACAGGTAAGTATCACACAGGTAAGTATTGCACAGGTAAGTATTGCACAGGTAAGTATTGCACAGGTTAGTAGTGCACAGGTAAGTATCACACAGGTAAGTATTGCACAGGTTAGTAGTGCACAGGTAAGTATCACACAGGTAAGTAGTGCACAGATAAGTATTGCACAGGTTAGTATTGCACAGGTTAGTATTGCACAGGTAAGTATCGCACAGGTAAGTATTGCACAGGTTAGTAGTGCACAGATAAGTATCACACAGGTAAGTAGTGCACAGATAAGTATTGCACAGGTTAGTATTGCACAGGTAAGTATCGCACAGGTAAGTATCACACAGGTAAGTAGTGCACAGGTAAGTATTGCACAGGTAAGTATCGTACAGGTAAGTAGTGCACAGGTAAGTAGTGCTTAGGTAAGTAGTCGAGTAGAAGTTCAGGGTTGAACAACGAGACAAGACAATGTGAACTGGGTGTGCTGGTCTTTATGGTGACTGTTATGATTGCGTGCAGGTGGTGTTGATCAGTAATCAGGTGATTAGGAATGTGTGTAAGAATCTGGTGCTGAGGGCGTGATGATGGTGTGGCTGATTCTGTGACAACTGTGATGTTAAATGTATTGTTAATTTATGTATTTATTCACATTTCAATTTTTCAATTCACATTTATTTGTATTGCGCTTTTCACAATATACATCGTTTCAAAGCACATTACAATTTAGAGTGATCTGTTATCAGAGGTGACTGTCTAAGTTATGTATTTCAGAAATGTACATCACAGTTAGCTAAAAATGTATTCATTTAAACAATGTAATAACTTAAGGCAGAAACAAAACTATTTAAAAACTTTTTTTTGCTTAATTTAATATAATATTTTTAAATAAATATATTTAATTCTAATATATTTAAAATACATTTTAATTTAAGTCATTTTATTTATTTATTTTTATTTTAAAGTATATTTAAAAGCATCTGATTCCATAACTACTTCAATTAATCAATCTTGATTTAAAAGAAAAACGTATTCAATTATATCTGCATATTTAACACAGTGTGTTTGATTCACCCCCCCAAAAAATGTAATTCTGTCATCATTCTGATCTTTAACCTGTATAAGTTTCTTACTTCTGTTGAACACAAAAGAAGATATTATAAAGAATGTTGGTAAACACTCAACATTGACTAGTGTTTTTTTTATCTACTATGGAAGTCAATCATCATCTGTTTAATTACATTCTTTAAAATATCATCTTCTGTGTTCAACAACATGAGGGCGAATAAATGCTGACAGAATTTTCATTTTTGAGTGACTATCCCTTTAAATAAAGACAAATAGAGACAGACATTCAAAATGAAAGTTTTATTATTCATTTAGCAATCATAAATAGCTTATGCAAAAACAATGCAACTGCTGGCAAAGTTGATATGAGAGCACATTTGCAGGAATTATTTATTGTACTACTTCAGACGTAAAATTCCTTCATTACACAAGAGTCACAGAGAGTATCAGGTCAGTGTTTCAGGAGGAAAATTTGATCGAGAATCATATTGAACGTCCAGAAGGACCTTGATAAATACAAAAACAGTAGATCATCACTCTGTACAAACATAAGATCAGGCACATGGTAAAAGTGTCAGCATATTTACACGGGGTGGATCACATTCTGGGATGTAATGAAACAGAAAACAGCTTCAGTGTTTGTTGTCCAGCAGAAGAACCTGCATTAAGCTTATGAGAATATAAAGGCACAGGAGAAGCTCAGGCACTCGCTCTTATCTCGGCTTGTTATTTGGAAGCACAAATATGTTATCAGCTTTTGAGTTTTGAAAGGATAAACTCATACAGACGTGCATCTGCATTCGAGAACACAGATGTATGTTCATGATAGAGGCGAGACTCTGGATTACAGCACGTTCACACCAAGGACGATAACTATGAAGATAACGATAAAGATATAGTTCTAAAAATCGTTCTCCACATGAATCCACTCGAATTTAAAGAACTCGCGTTTTTAAAATGGAAGACGACATTGTGGAGAAGTTCATCGTTGTTTTTTGTGTTGTTTTTATTTCACTATTGATGTTGTCAGCTGTTAGATTAGATTGATTACACTACACACATGTGTGTGTGTGATCTCAGAATAAACCCCCTTCAGGTGTGTGTGTGTGATCTCAGAATAAACCCCCTTCAGGTGTGTGTGTGTGTGTGTGTTTGATCTCAGAATAAACCCCCTTCAGGTGTGTGTGTGTGTGTGTGTGTGTGTGTGTGTGTTTGATCTCAGAATAAACCCCCTTCAGGTGTGTGTGTGTGATCTCAGAATAAACCCCCTTCAGGTGTGTGTGTGTGATCTCAGAATAAACCCCCTTCAGGCTGATGGAAGACCTGATCCTGATCACCCTGTCGGGTTTATTCTGATATAACAACCGGCTGGATGTGCATTATCCCTTACTTATAGTTTTCGCTCTTGTTGTGAACGGGCCTTTATGACTGTTGAAACGACTGGCACCAGAACTGATACAAACATCTTTCAAATATTTGGCATTGCGAGCTTTTCACAGGATCGCTACGGATTCCGACTCAGACCGGATCCGGGTTGTGGCGAGACTCGTAGCAGACAGCGCTTGTGCTTCATCGTCAGCCCGTATTCTGGTGTCATATCCAGCATTTCTCCCGGCATCCCTCTGAACTTTAACCTCTGGAGAAGGATGGCCAGGAACAGAAAGACTTCGGCCCGACCGATGGACTCTCCGATGCAGCGCCGCTTGCCCAGGCCGAACACCAGAACTTTCTCTCCTTCCGGCTTGTTCAGGTCCGTCCCGTCGGCGCTGAGGAACCGGTCAGGGTTGAAGCACGACGGATCCTTCCACAGTTCCCTACAAGTAGAGACAGACGCGTCACTGCACTGCTTTTCCATAGTTTTCACCTGTAAACATACATGCGTTTGACACTTGGTGCTCTTTGGTCATTTGTTGTTGTTGGGTTTTTTTCTACATCGGAATGGTAAGAAACTTGGTAAAGGTTTTGGCACTTGCTGTGTGAACACACACAGAAAAAACATCATGGACGTGATTCAAACAGGTTAAATGGACCTGAAAAAAATGAGTCACACTTGTGCTCCTCGTGGTCAAAAATGAGCGCATTGGAAATGAATGGGAAGCGAATCTCCTCTAGTGGAAGCGTTCGGTACTGCAGCCGAACACACTCTCACTGAAAGCTCATTTACTGAGATATCAGCCTCAAATTTGGAACACAACTTGTTTAGATTTTACTCACAGTTTTAGAGTAAAACATGTTTTATATATTTCATATAAAAATTTAAAATAGTATTTTTGCACATTTTTTATAACAATAAACGTAAAATTCTGTAACTTTTTTCAAGTTCACTTTTTAAAACTTTTTTCACTTCAGCAATAATCTGCCAAGTGTCGTCTTTGAAAAGAGATCAAACTTCAGTCTGTCGCTCTAAAGCGTTCAAGATTTACCACAGTTTAAGTTGGAAATTAAATTTTCAGGTCTATGCTCAAAAAGTATATAAATACAGCTTAAATATAATTTTGTATCATAAGATCCCCTAAAAATACAAAATATTAAATAAAAACACAATATAGAAACTTAAATATAGTACACTAATTTTTAATTGAAATAAAAAAAATAATTTTGGTCATTTTGACTGACACAAAGAGCACCAGAGGGTTAAAACGTGTTTCTGTTTTTTTCCCCTGTTACACTGCCCTTATTTCTTTATTTAGTTAAAGTCCCCCTGTGGTGAAAATCCAGCTTTTAATGTTGTTTATGTGCCTATGTGGTTTTTAATACGCTTTAAGACAAACCATGTGTAAATTCATAAGTCGACAGCATTGCTGAGTATTTTCTCCTTAAAACTGCAGTGAACCAAAGACAGTCTCAAAAACACGCTTTGAAATCGCTGGTGTTTCTGACGTCACAAACTACCTTGTAACCAATCAGATCAACGTGTGATCGTCAACCAGTGGATCTCTGAGTGATTGAGTGAGTGGAGGCGGGGCTCATTTGCATATTCAATGAGGCAAGGGTGTCGAGTTACATTCAAGATAATTTAAGGCATGAAGACATTTTTTTAAAGGAAAAACGTTTAAATATGTAATTTTGGTGATCAAAGATTAAGATAAAATAATTGACTATAGGGGAACTTTAAATCTATTTTAATCGATTTTCATTTACTATTTATTTTAATCCATTTAATTATAATCATTTTATATCTTTACATATCTATTAATATATTTTTTATTATTTGTTTTTACATTGTTACATGTTTTTCTCTAAACTTTTATGGCAAACATGTTTGAAAACCCCTGCTTTAAGGAGTAACTGTATCACTTATAAAAAAGTACTATGGTATTTTAGACATTTACTATGGTATTCTTGGAAGTACCATGGAAGGAGAACCATTTAAATATATGTAAAAGTACAATAGTATTTCCACCTGATACTAACTTATTATACTATAAACTATACCGGTTTAAAATATTATTAGGGAAAAAATGCATTATATTATATTATATTATGTATTGAAATATATTTTTATTATTTAAGCAATTTTTATTATTTGCTTATTTGAATCTAATATTAATATCAAATTTAATATATTTAAAATCATTGTACCATAGTATCGCCACAGACAGCACACTAATTTATTATATTATATACTATACCAGTTTAAAATAATATTAGGAAAAAAAGAAAATGTATGATTTAATTATTGATTGATTTAAATACATTTTTATTGTTTGCTTATTACTTAAATATATTAAATAGTAAATATGTATTTCAAATCAGTACTTTTGTTAAACCCACAGTAGTACAGTGATACTCTAAACGCGTCTCACAATTGCATGAACTTATTGTGATAAACTCACGGGTCGTGGTTGACTTGCCACTGGTTTATAAACACACAGGTGTCTCTGGGAATGAAATATCCATTGAGCGACGTGTCTTTAGACGTACTGAAAGAGAAGAACACAGCACAGTTAACTGGAGTCCCGTGTCTTCTGTCAGGAGCTCATGATGCTGTTAAACTCACCAGTGAGGAATGGTGAACGGAAGGAATGAGGAGTGACGGAAGATCTCCAGGATAAAGGCCTCGAGAAGCGGCAGGTCCGCTCTGTCCGACAAGCGTGGCGTACGATCCATTCCGATCTTTGCTTCTAGAAAACATTTTAATTTTTAAAATGTCAGATCAGAAGATTTTAAAACACAATCTCATGGAAATTCAGAACTATTTTACATTGCTGGCTATGATCTGTTTGTGCCCCAGTGTTGGTTATGTTTAACGGTGTACCTTTTTTCTACAAATCATGCTTCAATATGAATTTATGTGAATCGCCACCTTGTAAAAAACAGTTGCATTCAAATGCAATAGAGTTTAAATGCAATATCTGTCCATCTAAACAGACTCACTCAGTTCTTCCTGCAGGCGTTCCTGGATCTCGGGATAGGCCACTAGATAGACGACAGCCCAGGACAGAGCCGTGCTGATGGTGTCGAAACCTGCCGATGAGCACACACACACACACACACACCTCAGTATCATCCAATAAACATTCTGGCCGATATAGATAACCGATAATTCTTTATATTTGAAGGCAGATAACCGATATATATATATTGGCTGATAATTCTAAATCCAAATTTTTATATAATTTTTTAAAGCCTGATTACAAAAAAAAAGTCATCCATGCACCCATATGAACATTCTGGCCGATACCAAAAACCAATAATGCTTCATATTTGAAAACCAATAATTGATATATTGACCGATAAATCTAAATCCAAATTTTTATATAATTTTTGAAAGCCTGATGACAAAAACAAAAGTCTCATCATTAAAAGCCACGTCCCAAACACACAATTATAATGTTCTCATTATAATTTTATATAGCCGATATGACACTTATTGTATTTTCCTTTTTGAAGTGATTTCAATCATATTTCAATTCAAAAGCATCATATTGAACAGTGCGCATCTGAAGCGTCTCAGCTGGAGGAAACAATACATTATTTATCGGCTTTAATTTATCGGCCAAATATATCGGTTTAAATAACATTTCAAATGAACATATATTGACTGATCCCGATATCTCGTAATCCCGAATCGAGAACTCACCGGCTCCGAAGAGGTCATTGACGATTCCAACGATCTTCTCGTCGGACACTTGTACGTTTGAGTTCTCGTCCAGCTTGCGGTCTTCGCAGTGGTCGATGAGCGAGTCGGTGATGTCACGGATGTTGTCCTGAAACACATTGAAACAAATTGTAATATGGACTCATGCATTTTTGTAAAGCTGCTTTGAAACGATGTGTATTGTGAAAAGTGCGATACAAATAATTGTGAATTGAATTAATTCTGTTACATTTCTATTATATAAAGCGCTTAAAAACTGATCTGACGGATAAAAGCGCCCACCTTGTCGAACGTGTCGTAATGATCCGAGACGATCTTCTGAATGAACTTGCTGAAGCGATCGTTAATGGCAAGGAATTTCTTCATGGATGCACTGGGAAAGATGCGCAGAAACGGGATGAAGTCCGCAGGATTCCCGCTTCCAACGATCTTCCCGAACTCGTCGCTCAGGTTTACCAAACCCACCAGCTCGTCGTCGTCGTGGCTGTAGCGGCGGCCGAAGCAGATCCCGCAGATCACGTTAGCCACGGACACCACGATGTGCCGGAACGGGTCGAAGCTCCCGTCGGACTCCATGACGGTGTGAAGCCTCTGGATCAGATACTGTCCCTCTTTGCTGATGTGTTCTTCCAAAGCGCAGGAATACTCTGAGCTCACGCCCTGAACCGTGGAGAAGGTCCTCAGTGCGCTAAGAGCTAGTTTTCGACGCGCACGCCAAACTCCCACCTGATCCGTGCTGAACGCTAAACTCTTCCCGTCGCTGATGAACCTGGTGCTGTAGAGATCGGGACGCCCGGAGAACTCCTCGCCCTGTTTGAGGAGCGCCTGTCGGATCACATCGTTCCCGCTGAGCACCACCACGGGACGCGTGCCGATCTGGATCTGGAAGACCGGCCCGTAACACTTACTCATGGCGGTCAGGCTCAGATGCGGGTTGCTTCCCACTTCCAGAACGTTCCCGATGATGGGAAGTGGCTTGGGTCCGGGAAGCTTCTGGAGCCCGTCGGGAATCTTGGTGCGCATGAGGCGCATCAGCAGATACACAACACATATGGTGATGATGGCCACGAGGCTCTCGGACACTGAGATCGGGCCCAGACCCGGAACAACCGTTAGAGGCATCGCTAAACGCGTTACCTGCGCAAAACAACAGAGAGATCAAAACGACTGACTGAGATGGAGAGAATAATGTAGTAATACACAAAAAAAATATCTGTCTTTCTGCAGCCTGTGCCATTGCATGAGGTTTT
Source organism: Gila orcuttii (assembly GCA_026230005.1). Classification (NCBI taxonomy): domain Eukaryota; kingdom Metazoa; phylum Chordata; class Actinopteri; order Cypriniformes; family Leuciscidae; genus Gila; species Gila orcuttii. The sequence goes on along the minus strand of JAPDVR010000005.1, from coordinate 890,754 downwards.
TTAGTTCATGCATGCAAATAACTGATATATTTTTTCACACAGGATAAATAATGTAATACTAAAAAAAAAAAAGTGTCTTTTTGCAACCTGCAACCATTGCATGAGGTTTTTAGTTCATGCATGCAACTAACTGATATATTTTTGCAGTTTAACCAATGCATATTGTTTGGTTATTTGCATTTCGCAAAATCCATTAATGATAAACTACACGTGGAGTGATTTGCCTCAAGGTCAGAGCGCATATCCGAGACACACACACCTTTCAGCTTTCAGCAAATGCCCTATAATACACTAATTCATGCAGTGCAGCTTCATATTTAGTTCTGAAAACTTTCTGAACAAAGAAACATAGGCAAGAGTCAATGAATACATACATACATATATATATATATGTAATAAAATTAAGTTCATATTTAAATCTAAAAACTCTATAATAATAAAAGCATTTTGACCATGCATATCAGTCAGAGAACAAGCAGTACAATATTAATAATACTACTAAAACAAGTAAGAAACTAGAAAGAATTAATAGTTTGCAGTATAAATTATAAAATAACATCTGCACATATGATTAAATATTCTGTAAATGAAAAAGGCATTGACAGCTGACTTACACAGAGTGATCTGACGAATATTTCCCTGTCTCTTCTCTTCTGAATCTGTTTATCCAGTCAATCTGAGAGTGTTGAGGAGTCCTGCGCGAGACGCTTTATAGAGGAGAGCGCGTCGCGATTGGCTGCTGCCGCGTGACGTCATGCTCTGTGAATGAGAATCAGTGATTTGAGTGAAATTTATTACTGATCAGCGCAACATTAATGAGTTATTAATGAGACTGAGTTCTCTTGCGTTTCCACAAATCTATGACAATATTTTTTTAATTGAAAAAAATATATAGCCAATAGGCTATTTATATATTTTTAATTTTTTAATTTTTATTATAAAATGTAAATTCAACACAGAAATTTAAACACAATGAACAATGAACATAATGATCAGAATTCAACAATGTTTTAGTATATATATATTACTTATATTTTTCAAAAGTCCCTTTAATCAATCAATTAATTAATCAATCAATCAATAATAAAATAAAAAAATAAAAAATAAAAAAACCCTATATGAATATGAATAAGTTAAGCTTTGTTGGGCAATATTTATCATGATACTATTGTGATATTAATTCAATTCAGATTTATTTACATAGGTAATACACATCGTTTCAAAACAGCTTTTCAGAAAGTGCATGAGTCCATATTACAGTTTAGAGTGATCTGTTATCAGAGGTGACTGCAAAGTTATGTATTTCAGAAATGTACAAATACAAATGACACCGTTAGCTAAAAATATATTAATTAAAGGCTCATTCAAGTAATGAATACTTGTTTGTTAACAAATGAATATGACATAAAAAATTGCAGCATTGGTGCATGTTGATTCAGAGCTTGCGTCATCAATCAATGCATAGGCCGAGAAATAAATGCACAATGCAGATTATAGATTATATTCATAAATCTTAAAAATACTAATCCATGTAAATAGAAAAAAGGAAAGAATTAACGTAAACACGCTTCTTCTTGTTCATTGATCAGATCTTAATCGTCAGAATGTAGTGCCATGAATTAATTTGACAGTTTCAGCAATTATATGACTAAATAAATAATTTATTGCAACACATCTGATGATTGCCTACAAGACACAGTCGCGCATTGATCTGCGGGTTCATGTTCCGCCTGGCACGCGCTCGGAACTCATTAAGCAACAGGTAAAGGATCGCGTGCAAAGGTGTGTGTGTGTTTCAGAGCCCCTGCACTACAGTTCTCGCGTGCAAAGGTGTGTGTGTGTTTCAGAGCCCCTGCACTACATTTTCACAGTTCTCGCTCGCTGTGTCAACAGGAAAAGCCGCCAGAATGGAGTAAAAGCGTGTGACCCTCATAGAGCTGCAGTAAATCAGAGTCTCTGAGTTCTGTGGTCGGTTTCCTTTGGAAGAGTCTCGCGACCTCAGACTGTTATCGTGATTTGAAGCACGCTAAGATAAACAGCATCGCGTGCGTGCACCTGTGGCGCGCGGGTTAAACATTGCCCGCGTTGCGTGAGAGTGCGAGCGCGCGTGCGCGAGGATGCTGGAGGGGCACAAAAGTTCAGTTTCTTCAGCATAACTGCAACTAGAGATCCTTCATCTGTCATTTCATGCACGCGCAGTGATTTACCTGTGATTTCAGCAGTGCACGCTTTTGTTCATTCGTTTCTTTGGTATTTGATCGTAAATCATTTCTTTGAGTGAGAACGAGATGTTCAGCCGACACTGATCATCTTCAGAGAGTTGTATCTTTATAACGCGAGTTCTGTTTATTAAAGATCATGTCATGAAGGATCTGTGAGAATGAATGTCCCTCTAATGTCCTAAAACATCTGCATATACAACTTTTTTTGCGTGGTACCTATTATGTTGTTATAGCACTATTATAGCAATATTATATTTGTAATACAATTTATATTTGTAATAGTTTTTATTTATAATGTTGACAAATAGACATTACTAGTGACAAGAATGTATAGGCTACTAGTGTGTGTGTGCGTGTGTGTGTGTTCATGTAACATTCTAATTTTCTGAGATTTTGAATTTGGGGTTTTCATAAACTGTAAGCCAAACATCAAAATTATAACTTTTGCACGATTTTCTAATTTTTCGAGTTTCACCTGTATATCTTTATCAGGCTCCTTCAGTCACTCTTCATCTGGCTTTGAAAACGGACACGGGCTCCTCACCTGTGTGTGTGTGTGTGTGTGTGTGTGTGTGTGTGTGGCTCGTTCTTCGACAATCCTGCATCTGGGTCAGTCACGCGAAGCCTCTTGTCTTCAGGGTTTCTGTGGTGAATGAATCGCTCAGCTCGACTCACGCAAACTCACGCAAACTCCGGGTAATCCTTCACTGACTGACTGTAATCCGGTTCCTCGCGTGTGAACCGCGAGTTCAGGAGCTGATAATTGACACACATTCCTGATGAATCACGGAAGGACAGTTTAGACAATGAAGTCACACTCGAAATGCGTGAATGTTATTATAATAGATGACATAATAGACCAAATTAATGCAAGTGTCATTACCGTGAGGAAATACAGATATACTATCTATCTATCTATCTATCTATCTATCTATCTATCTATCTATCTATCTATCTATCTATCTATCTATCTATCTATCTATCTATCTATCTATCTATCTATCTATCTATCCATCTATCTATCCATCTATCTATCTATCTATCTATGATTCTGTAGACTGAAACTGATTTATTTAAATTAAATATAGTCATTAGTAATAATATAATAATAAACATAATTTATAACAATTACAGTTTTTCTAAATTGCGAACACACAATTCATGAAACAATTCACCATGTTCTCAACAATCTGTACAAACCTCAAACTTCCACGTCAAACTCAAATAATTCACAAACGTTGGCCTTTTAGCCTATACTGTAAGATCTATCTCTCTCTCTATCTCTCTCTCTCTCTCATCCTCTCTCTCTCTCTCTCTCTCTCTCTCTCTCTCTCTCTCTCTCTCATCCTCTCTCTCTCATCCTCTCTCTCTCTCTCTCTCTCTCATCCTCTCTCTCTCTCTCATCCTCTCTCTCTCTCTCTCTCTCTCTCTCTCACCCTCTCTCTCTCTCTCTCTCTCTCATCCTCTCTCTCTCTCTCTCTCATCCTCTCTCTCTCATCCTCTCTCTCTCTCTCTCTCATCCTCTCTCTCTCTCTCATCCTCTCTCTCTCTCTCTCTCTCTCTCTCTCACCCTCTCTCTCTCTCTCTCTCTCTCATCCTCTCTCTCTCTCTCTCTCTCATCCTCTCTCTCTCTCTCATCCTCTCTCTCTCATCCTCTCTCTCTCTCATCCTCTCTCTCTCTCTCTCTCATCCTCTCTCTCTCTCTCTCATCCTCTCTCTCTCTCTCTCTCTCTCATCCTCTCTCTCTCTCACTCTCTCTCTCATCCTCTCTCTCTCTTTCTCATCCTCTCTCTCTCTCTATCTCTCTCTCATCCTCTCTCTCATCCTCTCTCTCTCTCTTTCTCTCTCTCTCATCCTCTCTCTCTGGTGTGTTTGTGTTTTCTAAATGAAATCGTGGTAAACCTGTGTAAAAGGTATATTTTATTTTTGTGTAGAGTTGTGCAGAAATCATTGAAAATGTGTGAAAACAGGTGAACTGAAACTATTATAATAAACTATAATAATAAAACTAGAGAAATGTGTGTTTGTTTGAGAACTGAATGAATGTTTGGGAAACTGTGCTGTTCACAACCAGGAAGATGTTTCCACCTGAACACCAAATGCAGAACTCTATAGTATTTATAAAAATAAATGCAACATCTAAAATAATTCCTTTTTTTTTTGCTTGTATTTGGTTGCTTGATGAACCATCAATGAAGTGTAACGCACTGACCTCAGATCAGTAACAGAGCAGGCCAGCAGTGAAGATGATGATGATGAAGATTATGATGATGACGATGATGACGAATATGATGATGATGATGAAGATGAAGATTATGATGAAGATTATGAAGATGATGATGATGATGATGATGATGAAGATGACGATGATGATGATGATGAAGATTATGATGATGACGAATATGACGATGATGACAAATATGATGAAGATTATGATGATGACGATGACGAATATGACGATGATGACGAAGATGACGAAGATGATGAAGATTATGATGACGATGACGAATGATGATGATGAAGATGATGATGATGATGACGATGATGACGATGATGATGAAGATGACGAATACGATGATGATGAAGATGATGATGATGATGACGATGATGACGATGACGAATGATGATGATGAAGATGACGAATACGATGATGATGATGAAGATGAAGATGATGATGAAGATGAAGAAGATGAAGATGATGATGACGATGATGACGATGACGAATACGATGATGATGATGAAGATGAAGATGATGATGAAGATGACGATGATGACGATAACGAAGATGATGATTATGATGACAATGATGATGAAGATTATGATGATGATGAAGATGAGTCAAGTCAGCTTAATTTATAGCGCTTTTTTACAATACAGGTTGTTTCAAGGCAGCTTTACAGAGATAACAGGAAAATAATGTTGTAATAGTATTGTTAAATATAAAATTAAATGTCCCCAACTAAGCCATAAGCCAAAGGCGACAAAGGTGAAGAAAGGCGACAGTGAAGGAACCAAAACTCCATCAGTGACAGAATGGAGATCTAAACTATACAGCCTAACATTGAATTATAGAAGTCTATAATGTGTTGTGTGTATGCTAAGCCAAAGAGATGTGTTTTTAGTCTAGATTTGAACTGACAGACTGTGTCTGCTTCCCGGACAATGTTAGGAAGATTGTTCCAAAGTTTTGGTGCTAAATAGGAAAAGGATCTACCGCCAGCAGTCGATTTAGATATTCTTGGTATTATCAACTGGCCGGAATTTTTGAGATAACAATAGACGTGACGGACTATAATGGGTTAAGAGCTCGCTCAAGTACTGGGGAGCTAAACCATTTAGTGCTTCGTAAGTAATTAGCCATATTTAAAAATGTATACGTTGTTTAATAGGGAGCAATGCAGTGTTGACAGAACCGGGCTAATATGGTCATACTTCCTGGTTCTGGTAAGAACTCGCGTTTTGGACCAGCTGTAGTTTGTTTATTAAGCGTGCAGGGCAACCACCCAGTAGAGCATTACAATAATCTAGCCTTGATGTCATGAACGCATGGACTAACTGTTCCGCATTTTTCAATGAGAGCATATGACGTAATTTAGATATATTTTTAAGATGGAAAAATGCAGTTTTACAGATACTAGACACGTGACTTTCAAATGAGAGATTGGTATCAAAGAGCACACCCACACACATGCACACACACACATAAACACACACACATAAACACACACACAGGTTCCTAACCGACGACGAGGACTTGACAGAGCAGCATCAAGTGTTAGACGGTATTCTAGGTTATTACGTGAGGAAGTTTTTTGTCCAATAATTAGAATCTCTGTTTCTTCAGAATTAAGTCGTAGGAAATTACTAGTCATCCAGTTTTTTATATCAGCTATGCATTCCGATAATTTTGTGGATTGGTAAGTTTCGTCAGGGCTTGAAGAAATATAGAGCTGAGTATCATCAGCATAACAGTGAAAACTAATGCCATGCTTCCTAATGATATCTCCTAAAGGTAGCATGTACAGAGAGTGTGTGTGTGTGTGTGTGTGAGTGTGTGTGTGTGTGTGTGTGTGTGTGTGTGTGTGTGTGTGTGTGTGTGTGTGTGAGGGTAGCATGTACAGAATGAACAGCAGCTGTCCTAGTACTGAGCCTTGTGGTACACCATACTGAACTTTGGATCTAGATGATGATGAAAATGATGATGATGGTGATGATGATGAAGCACGTGTGTTTGAGAGTCAAAGGTCAAATTAACAGAGCGAGAAACATTCGCCTTCAGCTCTAAAACTCAAAGGAATCTCAGATGAAAGAAGTCAAAGCAGTTCAACCTTCATCACGCAACAGCAGAACACCTGCCTCACCTTTACGTGTGTGTGTGTGTGTGAGGGTGAGTGTGTGTGTCTGTGTGTGTCTGTGTGTGAGTGAGTGTGTGTCTGTGAGTGTGTTTGCTGCCCTGAATAGAGTGAGAGGTTTTGAAGTGTCATGTTTTCATGGGAAAACGAGCTGCCGACACGCAATCTGTGTGAAGAACTGAAACACTGATCTTCTCACACCTGAAACTGCAGTCCTGTAATCACCTGCTGCTCCAGACACACACACACACACACACACACGCACACACGCATCCTGTTGTGTGTCTATCTATCTAACTGTAATAAAAAAAAAAAAATCAGATACATTTACGGTAAAATAATGGCAACTGTGGTTGCCAGAAATTTACCATAAAAAATACAGCAACATTTTAGGTTTTACACACTTAACTTAAATTTACAGTAAAAAAAAAACGTATTTCATTATCTGATATGTTAATTTACTGACCTGTTGAAGTACTATAATCTGTTTTGTTCCAATTTAATACACTGACAACCACCAATCACAGTCGAGATGAGAGTCACATGATCAATCAAAGCATCACAAACAGCTTTTCCACAAGAAAGTTAATACTAATGTAGAAGCTGCACAGTGTCATTCACACACACACTAAACACCATCATAGTAACACACATGACATTTTAAAAATGCAATAAACATTTATTTAACAACATTAAATGTAACATAAAACCCTAATGTACATAACTGATTATAAAAAACTAAGAAAAACTATGAAGAAACAGTTATTTCAACAAAAATACATAAAATGTGAAGTGTCACGCAGGGACACGTGTGTGTGTGTGTTACATAAAACAAAACAAACACAACTATATGTGTTCTCCAGTGTAATGACCTTCAGCACAGAACACACAGAAAGTGAAAAACACAGAAATTCACCGTCCTTAATCGATCTCTGCCACTGGAGGATTTTTAAATAAGTTGATAGAGACTGAACGCACAAAGAGTTATTTCTGTTGTATGATATGAGCATTATTAGAAACGTTTCACTGTAAAGATTTCCATGAAATTCTATTTTGTTTACACGCATAATATTCCCAGGAAATCACTCAATTCATAAGAGATATTTCATTGCTTTCACAGCTTTACATTGACTTAAAATATACTCAATTTATCTATTTATTTAATAATAAATGAATAAGTGTGAGGTGTGAATCTACTGAAGCTCGATCCTCAGAATGAAGGTTTATGAATGAAAACACTCGCAGATGCAGATCATCGCCGCGGGGGTCAATAGAGTTCATTCATATTTCTGTCAGGCGCGTGACCCGAGACACAAAGCGCGAGCGTGAGAAGGAAAGGTGAGCGGTGAAGATCAAAGGGTTCCAGCTCACGCACGCGCATGCGCTACTGTATCACCTTCCGTTCTCTGGCGGTTCGGTGAGCGCGCGCGCGCGGATCAACAATAGTTGCGTGCGGAAGCCCGAGGGTCGCGCGCACGGCTTCTGCTGAGTCAAGCAGAAACACACGGGACACGTGCACGCGCTGCAGATCTGTGACTGCTTGACACGCAAAGCACACCTATAACTTATGTTATCATTTTCAACTTCATTTGTATAGGCCTATTTTAAATGTTGTAACTGGCCAGAGTTTTAAAAACATTTTGCAGCTCAATCAGTCCTGTGTGATAAAATTATTAGGCAAAAGTAAAAAAAAAATATCCTTTTATATGAGCACATACTGTATAGGCCTATCTCTATATAAACTGACTGTTTAATAATTCAACAAAAATAACATGTTTAAAATACTTTGCATTGTAGTAGATGCAGCTATACATATCTGACCCAAAAACGAACTCTTGCATTAATTTTAGAATAGTAAACAATTCTAGTATTTATTTAGATTATTGTCATAGTCATTTGTTAACAAACAAGTACACATTACTTCAGTTATCTCATTGTTTTAAATTATCACATTTTTTAAATTAATACATTTTTCGCTAACTGTGATTTTGTATATGTACATTTCTAAAATACATAACTTAGACAGAACCTCTGATAACATAACATTCTAAATTGTAATACAAATAAATTGAATTATTAATATTATCATCAGGTTTGATTCACTTCTGGGGACTTTTCTGGGAATTTTGTCACCTACCGTCTAAATATAGACGTATATTATGTATAATGAAATAAACCAGCTTTATTTTACAGCAATAGTTTTATGCGCATGCACGTCCCCTAAAAAGAGGTCCCGTCAGGTGCAGCAGAGTTCAGCGGTTGCGCGCATGCGCGCCCTCGGACCCTGATCATCGCGTGCAGACGCTGTTTGCTCGAGCTGTGCCAGGGGTCAGTGTGTGTGTGTGTGTGTGTGTGTGAGCTGGACACTCACTCATTTATCAGAACAATCACTGCATGCACGCTACTGTTGAGTAAATAACAGAGTTGGCGGAGATTTTAACAGGATTGTTTCTGTCCTTTCAGAAGTCGCCGGTTTGAATTATGTGCTGATCTAATGAGATTTATATTTTTAGACTCAACTATTCTTATTGTGCATGAGGTTATTATGTGGAGGGACACAATACTGGTATGCATTTAAAGGACAAGCACAAAAAACAAAAACTCAGCTATTCCACATGAAGAAAAATGTGTGAGACGAATTACATGCAAACAATGTGATTTTATTACAAACAAATGTAGGTAACACTTTACAATAAGGTTCATTAGTGTATTAACTAACATTAACTAACAATGAGCAATACATTTCTTACAGTCTTTATTAATCTTTGTTAATGTTAGTTAATAAAAATACAGCTGTTCATTGTTTGTTCATGTTAGTTCACAGTCCATTAACTAATGTTAACAAATACAACCTTTGATTTCAATAAAGTATTAGTAAATGTCGAAATTAATATTAACTAAGATTAATAAATGCTGCAGAAGTATTGCTCATTCTTAGTTCATGTTTACTAATGAACCTTATTGTAAAGTGTTAGCAAAATGTTGAGTCAGGCTATACATGTCAAAGATATTCCTGATTCAACTTGACCACATTTAATTTTTAACTGAAAATAAAGGTTGTTTATTGGCATCAATTGTTCCACGAAGAACCTTTAACAAATCTTTCTATCGCACAAAAAGCTTTCTTTATAATGGAAAACGGTCAATTTAGATTCATCAAATGTTCTTT
>JAPDVR010000005.1:866011-876011 GCA_026230005.1 Gila orcuttii | reverse complement strand
CGTATTTGGCGTGCTGTCCAGGGGGAGGGCTCCGAGCTCGGAAATTTTTGCCCGAACCCAGAGTGCTCCCCCAAAAGCAAAAGAGCAAAGGACAGCCGCCAGACTAAAGACCCCCCCAAACGCAGAATTTGGCGGGCTGGGTCCGTTTGAATTTGCACTGTTCTTAACGAGAGCCTCTTACTGCGTCGAACGGGCAAGCCCTACTGGCCTATGGATAAGGAACAGCTTGATTTATGCCGCCTGACCAGGAGGGCCCGTGTTGCCTCTGGCGGGAGCAGCTCACTGCGCTGGGCGGACGGGCCCTACTGGTTGACAAGATTTGGGAATGCCCAACCAGGAGGGCCCATGTAGCTTCCGACGGGAGCAGCTCACAGCGTCGGGCTGATGGGCCCTACCGGCTGACGGTGGAGTGGCGCGTTTTTTGGAAGCCCGGACTGGAGATTTCTTGCTGTCCGCTGGGAAATCGATACCTGTTGGATGGGAAAGAGAAAACATAGATGCATGCAAAGTCCGCTGGGAGACCAATGCTCGCTAGACAGAAAAAGAGAAAACATAGATGCATGCAAAGTCCGCTGGGAGACCAATGCTCGCTGGACAGAAAAAGAGGAAACATAGATGTTTGCAATGTCCACTGGGAGACCAATGCTCGCTGGACAGAATTATGCAATGTCCGCTGGGAGACCAATGCTCGCTGGACAGAATTATGCAATGTCCGCTGGGAGACCAATGCTCGCTGGACAGAATTATGCAATGTCCGCTGGGAGACCAATGCTCGCTGGACAGAATTATGTAATGTCCGCTGGGAGACCAATGCTCGCTGGACAGAAAAGAGGAAACATAGATGCTTGCAATGTCCGCTGGGAGACCAATGCTCGCTGGACAGGAAAAGGAGAAAACATAGATGCTTTGCAATGTCCGCTGGGAGACCAATGCTCGCTGGACAGAAAAAGGAGAAAACATAGATGCTTGCAATGTCCGCTGGGAGACCAATGCTCGCTGGACAGAATTATGCAATGTCCGCTGGGAGAGTTTTGCTTTGTCAGTTGGGAATTTAGATCACTGGAAGAAGGAAGAACACCCAGGTGGACGACCCGGAGGGTTTTATTCGATGAGGGTTTGGTGGGCTTTTTTTTATGTGGAACCGGTTGGTCCTGATGTAGCTTTGGAAAGCGTCTGAGGACCATCTTCCGAGAGCTTGTATCTGCTGCTGGGAGAGGCCTTTTTGGGCAGCTGAAGTTGCTGCTCCGATGCGGAAAGAGTGACTGGAGAAGTGTTTTGCTTGGATGCCTGACTGTTGAAGAACGGATTTGAGATGTTTCTGGAACCAAAAGCGTGTCACAGGTTTGTTGGAGTCATCTATAAATAGGGTATCAAGAGGGGATTTAGCCTGGGAGCTTCTCCAATGAAGATATGCCTGAATGGATTGGTATGGTTGGATTGGCGATGAGAGTTTGAAGATGTAGATGAAATGGCCTTTTTTGGATTGGTCTGTCTTGCTTTGCTTAATCAAGTATGAGATGGTTTCACTATCCAGTACTGATAAGACTGAGATGGTGGGGTGGACTCTTGGGTCGAATTTGGAAGTGATGGCGAGTTCCGAGCATCTAAGAAAGCCGAAAAAGGCTAGAATAAACATAGCATCGAGTGTACGGGCTGTCTCGAGAGGCTGGTAGACTGTGCGGAGGGCATGAATACATTTTGTGAGAATATCTAGTGTTATGGGTTGTCTGGTGTCGGGATGGGTGGGATGAGATCGTTGAATTCCTTTGACCAGAAGGGAGGTTTGTGAATTATTTATCTCTGGGGAGGGAGCGCCGTACATCAATTTGTGGAAAAACTGGATGCCGCTCAGGTAACCTTTGATGGTTCCAACTTGGAGGCCCTTAATGCTGTTAAGGTAGGAGATGAATGAGGTGATTGAAAGGAGAGAAAAATCAGGGAATGGCAAGGTGTATGAGAAGTGGAATGCTTTAAAACACCTCCAAGCTGTCACATAAGATTGGAGGGTCCTGGGAGAAACTGCTTGGAGGATGGTGTCCAGTGATGTGTCGAGGAGTTGTTTTAGAGGGTGGGTTACGGGAATATTAGTTCTGAATAGTGAGGTACTGGAGTTGGGAATTGGTCTGCCTCTGGAGCCAGCATCCTGAATTTCTGAAACAGAAAACGAGACAGAGAGTCAGCGATTAGATTTTCAGACCCGGGGATGTGTTTGGAAATTATGATAAACTGATCACACGCTGAGATCCAGATTAGGCGTCTTAAGAGTGGCATCAGGGCGGGTGAATGGGAACGGCCTTTATTAATGCATTCAACAGTTGCTTCGTTGTCACAATGCACTAAAACGCTACTGGTGGCCCATCCTTTCCCCCACAGGAAGGCTGCTACCACAAGAGGGTAAAGCTCGAATAGGGCTGAGGACTGAGTCGTGTCTTGGAGTTGGGGGGGCCACGGAGATGCAAACCAGCGTCCTTGGTAGAAACCCCCGAAGCCAATTGAGGGGGCCGCATCTGTAAATAATTGGATATCGACTGGAGAAAAAACGAGATCGTTATAGAAAAAGGATAGGCCATTCCACTGTTTTAGGAAAGTTATCCATAACCTGAGTTCATCACGGCACATCTGAGATATGGAAATTAGGTCTTCTAGTGCGTGAACCGAAGAAGCGAGTGAGAGGATATGCGAAATGAAAGGGCGGCCTTGTGGAATGATGCGCATTGCGAAGTTTAAGTGGCCGAGCAGGGATAAGAGTTTGCGTTTGGAACAATTTGAGCTGTCAATGAGGGTAGATGAGACGAGTATGATCCTGTCAATTTTTTCCTTTGGCAGGGAAGCCTGGAATTGTACTGAATCTAAGTTAATGCCGAGGAATTCGATGGATGTGGTGGGACCCATGGTTTTCTCCTGGGCGATGGGGATCCCAAGCTCTGAAAAAACATTTTGAACGGTGAGGATATGAGCGGCTGGGATGGCGTCGGGAGGCGAAATGATTAGGAAATCATCTAGCAAGTGAATGAGGTGAGGAATCGCATAATTGTTTGACAAAATCCAGCAAACAGCTTCTGATAGCGTGTCGAAAATTTTGGGGCTGCTTTTGCATCCGAAAGTTAAGCGTACGGAAAAATAAAATTTTCCTTGCCAGCGTACACCGAATAAGTGCCATGAATCTGGATGGATGGGCATCACTTTGAAGGCAGAAGTGATGTCGATTTTTGCCAGCCAAGCTCCCCGACCCGCGATTTTTATCATGTCGATCGCCTGATCTACATCATGGTATTTGAGAGAAAATTCGTCAAGGGGGATCAAGCTGTTAATGCTTGGGAACGGGGAATCATGTGGGGCTGATAAATCAATTATAAGGCGTTTTTTACCTGAAAATTTTCTTGTGGCCACTCCAATGGGGCTTATACGAAAAACTTCGAAAGGAGGATTGTCGAAAGGACCAATCATGAAGCCTGACTCGACTTCTTTTTTGATCAGGTTGTCTACTACATCGGGCTCAGCCATAGCAGATTGAAGATTATTACAGACAATATTTTGAGAGAGTGGGCATTCCACGCCAGGTTTGAAACCGTGCTCGAGGCCGGACAGAAGATAGTGTGTGAAGTGGGTGTCCGGGTGATGAGCTAGTTCGATCGCTAAGCGAGAAATATTCACGGGAGTCGACAAGTAATTTTTTGATGTTTTTTTATTGACTGCTTTGGACACTGGGCAAACATGGCGGGCATGGGCACCGCCGCAGAAATTGCAGACATGGAGAAACCGGCAACGCTGTCTGTAGCACCTCCCATGGTTAAAACTATTGCACAGCTGCCTGCTGTTTGGAAAGGAGGCTGTCTGCTGTCTTCCTCCATCGGGATTTTCATTGGTTGTAAGTCTTGGCACATAGCTGGTTGATTTAACTGGGGCTGAGTCTGGGCAGGGGGGGATGGAGGGGTTGATTTGAGGACATGTTGTGGTTGAATGTGCTACTGACCTACATACCGCACATGAAATGTTCCTGCAGCCTTGGAAAACCCTGCTGTGTAGATCAGGATCAAGAGCGCCCCAGTAAGGACATTGGTTCCACTGGGCGACCCGGACAGAGCACTTGGCGGAAAAGAGCTTGTGGTATGTGTAGAAGTGCCCTCCTCCATAGGACAGCGCAAGTTCGGCTATAATTGATAAGTAATCGTTTAATTCGCGCCGCCTATGGGGGAAGGCAGAGCAGATTACTTCAGTGAAACGGCTGAAAGCAATTGTGAACTCGGAAAAAGAAAGTAAACGTGATGAATGTGGATTTGGGTTTTTTAAAGTGACAGAAAAATCCCCACAATCTATTTGGCGGTTTGATTTGGTTACAGGTAACAGAGAGAGAAGAGATGAAAGATCTACGTCTGCACCTGACAGGATCTGTGCTCGGATGTTGTGGGACACTGGTGGCGGCTCCGCGGCAACGGCGTTCGATGGGACGGGCATCTGAGTTGCTGTGAAGAGAGAGTGGAGAGATTTTGCCTGGAGAAGAGAGCTGAAAGGAGCCGAGGCCGGGGCTGCAATTGTCGGCGGAGGCAGCCTCACGCTTGAATTGGCCTCTGGGGCTTGGGGAAGAGGATTAAAGGTATGAGAAGGAAAGGAAAGTTGAAACTGAGAAAAGTGGGCTTGTGCTGCAAGCGGAGGCAGCCTCACGCTAGCTTGAGCTACTGGAGCTGCTGGCCACTGAAAAGAAGAGGGATTAGTAGCTGTTGCAAAGGTAGGTTGAAATGATTGGGCCTCCAATGCTAGCGGAGGCAGCCTCGCGCTAGCATCTGGGACAGGTGCTGGAGGCCACTGAAAAGAAAAAGGATTATTAGAAACAGCAGGAGCCATGTTCTGATATGCTGAGGGAAGGTCGGCGGGCCTGGTTTCAACCAAAGCTGCAGCCTGCTGGCGAGGTCTGACAGCAGAAGGAACTGGGGCACGGCCCAAGCTTGCTGAAGGCCTTCTGCTGCGGTTTGATGCTGAAAGAGAACTGGATTTGGTACGCTGCGATGGTGGTGTTGTCGAGCGAGGTGAATCCTGAGCTTTGCTTTGCCTGCTGGTCCTTTTCGGGGCCGGCATGGACTTCGGAGAGAGGTTAGTTGATTGCAAGGATACATACAAGGCGTATAGTTCCGCTTTGTTCATCCTTCGCGAGAACTGAACATCTGAATTGATCAGCGCTTGCCTCAATCCTAAAACTGTCCACTTTCCAATTGGTGGAATTGTTGGGACGGCCGAGCGATAGGAAGAAGCAGGGGAGGGATTGTGATGTCTCGCTGGTGGAGGCGAGGGCTGGCCTCTGCGTCTAGGCGAGCGTGTAGCTGTTCGGGCAGGCAGGCGGCCGCGTGGAGAAGCCTGAGGATCAGTTGAAATGTTGGGCAGAGAAGGAGTTGTCCTTGGGTCAGCTGATTGTGGCTGAGGATCCGGCGAGAAGTTAGATTCCTCATCGGATGGGAAGAGCTGGAGTTGAGACATGGTAGCAAAAAGGTCGAACCAATATGCTGTTAGACTGTCAAAGAACTGAGTTAAGTTTGCTGAATATATATCTCTTACCTCATTGATTGGGAGTGTGCTCCACTCGTGCCTAATTAGGCTTGATTACCTGAATGTGCTCCACATGTGTTTAATTATCTGAACATGCTCCTCCCGAACTTTGTTAGGAAACATCATTTAATTTGAATATCCCCAACTGAGCAAGCCAAAGTCAACAGTGGCAAGGAACCGAAAAACTCCATCCAGTGACCTAATGGTGTCCTAACACCCCATCAGATGACCCAATGGAGAAAAAAAAACCTTGGGAGAACCCAGGCTCAGTCGGGGGCCAGTTCTCCTCTGGCGTTTATGAACTAGAGGCCGAATTTACAGTAACTGTAAGATAAAAAATTTATATGAATGCCTGGCTAAATAGATGCGTCTTCAGTCTAGTTTTAAATTGGGAGAGCGAGTCTGAGCTACGAACAATATCAGGAAGGCTATTCCAGAGCTTCGGAGCTAAATGTGAAAATGCTCTCCCTCCTTTGGTGGATCTGGATATCCTAGGAATGACCAGAAGCCTCGAATTTAGTGATCTTAAAGAGCGCGATGGATTGTAAGGCGATAGAAGTTAAATAGATAGTTAAATAGACTGGAGCTAAACCATTTAGAGCTTTATAAGTCAAAAGCAATACCTTGTATTTAATACAGAACTTTATAGGTAACCAATGAAGTGATGATAAAATCGGTGTTATATGATCATATTTTCTTGATCTAGTAAGAACTCTAGCGGCTGCATTTTGCACTAACTGTAGCTTGTTTATTGAAGATGCAGGACAACCAGCTAATAAAGCATTACAGTAATCTAGTCTCGAGGTCATGAATGCATGAACTAACTTTTCTGCATCAGAGACTGATAGCATATTACGTAGCTCAGCAATGTTTCTAAGGTGGAAAAAGGCAGTTTTTGTAACATATGAAATATGCTTTTCAAAAGACAGGTTGCAGTCTAATGTAACACCCAGGTCTTTTACTGTAGCGGATAAAGTAACAGGGCATCCTACTGTGTTAAAGTCGTGCTGTGAAAGGTTTTGTGGACGGTTTTTAGAACCGATAAGTATTACCTCTGTCTTGTCTGGATTTAATAAAAGAAAATTACGCGTCATGCAATCTTTTATATCTTTAACACAATCTGTCAATTTGGATAATTTAGCGTATTCATCTGGCCGTGATGAAATATATATTTGAGTGTCATCAGCTTAACAATGGAAACTAATTCCATGTTTCCTTAGAATATTACCAAGTGGCAGCATATATATTGAGAATAATAAAGGGCCTAACACAGATCCCTGCTGCACTCCATAGTTTGCCGAAGTTATAATCGATTTTTCTCCATTTCAGTAGACGAAATGGTAGCGGTCAGATAAGTATGACCTGAACCAGCTTAATGCTTGTCCTTGAACACCAGTGTAATTTTGTAGTCGATCTAAGAGTATTGTGTGATCTATAGTATCGAACGCAGCACTAAGATCAAGTAAAACTAGTACTGAGATACAGCCTTGGTCCGAAGCTAAAAGTAAATAATTTGTGATTCTAACAAGCGCAGTTTCAGTGCTATGATGTGGCCTGAATCCAGACTGAAACTTTTCATAGATGTCATTTTCTTGCAAGAAAGAGCCGAGTTGAGCGGACACAACTTTTTCTAATATTTTTGACATAAATGGAAGATTTGAAATGGGTCTGTAATTTGCTAGGTTATTTGGATCTAATTGTGGTTTCTTAATAAGAGGTTTTATAACTGCCAGCTTGAACGTTCTTGGAACATGACCTAAAGATAAAGATGAGTTAATAATATTGAGAAGAGGCTCTTCCACTATAGGTAACACTTCTTTCAGTAGTTCAGTTGGTATAGGATCTAATAAACATGTTGTTGTTTTAGATGAAGTGATACGTTTATTTAACTCTTTTTGTTCTATGGTTGTAAAGCATTGTAATTGTTCTTGCGGGGTGATAATTGCGGCCGAATTATAAGGCGCGAGCAAAGATCGAACGTTTACGATTTTGATTCTGATGCTTTCAATTTTCTCGGTGAAGAAGTTCATGAAATCATTACTACTAAACTGGGTTACAGATGGGAATCATGAATACTGAAGATCACACACACACACACACACAGATAGAGATATACAGGTGAAACTCAGAAAATTAGAATATCGTGCAAAAGTTATAATTTTGATGATTATGGCTTGCAGCTTATGAAAACCCCAAAATATCAGAAAATTAGAATATTACATGAAATCAATAAAAAAAAGGATTTTAAATACAGAAATGTTGGCCCTCTGAAACGTATAATCATGCATATATATATATATATAGTTATATATACTAAATATATTAGTTTCACCTTTTAATTTGAATTACTGAAATACATGTTGCACAATATTCAAATATTTCGAGTTTCACCTGAACTACTAACTATGACAAAGATGAAGAGATAAAGTCCATGATGGACGAAAACGCGCAGCCTTCAGAGTTTAGCAGAGCGACTTCAGGAACAGACAGAAACGAAAACATTCCCACAGCGTCAGATCTGACATTCAGAACAGAGTCAGAACACTGAAGACTGGCGTGTTGCAGACACTACTGACATGCACAACAGCAGCGACTGAAGGATGGACAGATCAGCACTTCTCCCACATACTCAACCAAGAGGCTCCAGTGGATGACAAGCTTCTGGATGGGTTACCACAACTCAACACTCAGATTAGTCGAGTAGACCCAACAACTATGGAAGAATAGCTTGTTTGCATGACGTCACTGCGTTGCCATGGCGCGAAATGCAGATGGAGGGCAGGAAGTGATTTGTTACATTTAGGCATAGATATATACACTAGATGTCGCCTTGGCTACGGCAGTTCATTGGAACGAATGCGTCAATAGAGCCGCATCATGGAACAGGGGAGCCGCTCCTCTTTAATGCATCAGCGTCAATGTAGGAAAAGCTCTAACGGAAATAAAATCACCATAAATCATCATGATTGCGATTTTCTAGTTTTTTTGGTTCGTTCCAACGGTCAGACATGTATTTATCATTGAGTCCAGAGAAATTAAAAAAAATTTACAAAATTTTACATTCTTGTGAAATATATTCCCTTGCTGTCTGGTTTTTAGATTTCGTTCGTGTGAACATCCATACGCAGCACAAAAGTCCGGCATCATCCATGAATTCAGCGTTACCCAGCTACTTCCTATGACAAGACCCCTGTTCCAAGATGGCGGCGGTTTTGACGCATGCTCAGAACCCCAAGGCGACATCTAGTGTATATATCTATGACATTTAGAAAGCACTATAACAAACTCAAAATGCCTATGTTTTGCGTCGTTTAGGTTGCTCAAATCGATCAAACAGAGAAATCACGAGGAGTTTTTATCGTGTACCAAAAGTTGTTGTTCATAAGGGGGAAAATGCAAGAAATTGACCGAAAAACGCTGGAAAAAATGTCTTGCAAACCTACGTCTGCGGTCGGGAGGAGGCGAATCGGAAAATGCGTGTGTGTGCAGTGATCACTTCGTCTAAGGTGAGTTTCCGAACTTTGTAAAGTCAAAGAAATTGTTTCTTCTTTTCTTTGAGTTTGTAAGTTACCCCTGTAACTGAAGACAAACACGTAACGTTAGCAAAGCTACCTACAAATATCATATTTGTCCAACATATGTTACGATTTTTTTGTTTGTATCTTTCTCTTGTAATAGCGTCTAAAGTAGTACAGTACGCACTTTCCTCCATCTCGTCCGTTCTGCTCTTCACTTCCTGTCATCACAATCACATGACTGCAAACCATCTATTACAGAAAGCCATCAACGAGACGGAGCAAGGGAGCCGCTGGAGTCCCTGCCGGGGTCTTTAAGAATGGAGGACCTGAACTCACCCGAAAACTTTTTCATAAGATATGGGAGAGCGAAACACTTTCTGATCTAGGCCCTGTTTACACGAGAACGCTCGCGGGTGAAAACCAAAAATATTTTATCAGATGTGCCTTTCGTTTACACGGCGATGGCGTTTTTGGGGCTTAAAAACGCAAAAAAGTGAAACCACCCTCCAGAGTGGAAATCTTAAAAACGCTCCACCGTCGCGTTCCCGTCTAAAGGGTAAAAACGCGAATCTGCTTACGGTGGCTCTCGTCGTCGCGTACGCGTTTACGTCTCAAGCATGCGCCAGTACAGGAAAATAACAACCAACATGTCGGATTATTATCATACGTCGGACCTTCAAGTTGCCCTAGCGGCTGATAAATGTACAAGAGTCTTTTTGCTGTTCGCTTCACCATGTTTTGATTTCGCGCTACTAGGGAGAGAAGTAGAAGGAAGGCTGTACGCAGGCGCGCGGACTTGGTGTTGTTGTCTGGCAGTGCTCCACATTGCCCCCTAGCCGCCTGGTGTGCATACTACATCGAATTTCACACACTTTTGCGTCACCATATGCACACAGATTTCCCCCCCATACCGCTTGTCTAAACGCAGAATAAAAAGTGATAAC